>PVJD01001670.1:0-249549 GCA_004026545.1 Mormoops blainvillei
GAGGGGTTTTATGAGCACTAATCGTGCCCCTCCATATGGGGTTATTCAACTGTGCACAGTCAGAAATCTCAATTTTGAAACAATGTAGGTGATTTTCAAAACAATATAAATGTCACTGACTTAATCCTCCTTGAAAATGGATTAATTTTGGTATTCTAATTCCATCTATTCAAGACACATATCCTAGAGTGTCATGAATTAGTGTCTTGATTATGCCACTTCGCCTGAGATACATCTTGGTGGCATCTCTGAGGCATGCAGAGCAGCCGTTGTACCTGAGCAGCGTGATAATGCAGAGGGTTTGTGATGATGGAAAAACCAATTCCCCTAGATCGTCCCTTTAGGAGCAGTCAGTCTTTTTTGTTTTAATGTTCACAAATTATCTTTTAAATGGCCTTCCCAGATAAAATACAACCCATTTAAATATTTGAGATGTCAATTTGCCAGTAGGAAAAATCTGTTTTGGGGTAATTACATTTAAAAATGACAGGTGAGAGTAAGAGCAGGGTTTGCTATGCAGTTAAAGGCAACAGGCCCTTCTTGTGTTTTGGGAGTGAGACAATGGGGAAATCACTGGTGGTCATGTAATGCCTATGTTTGGAATGTTGGGAGTAAAAGCATACAGAGGGGAGGGGAGGAAACATGGTCATGAACAAGAAACTGCCTGGAGTCTGAGGGCTGCTATCAGGAAACCCATAGCATATCTTGCTTTGTCCTATTTTAAAATAAGGCAATCCAACGATAGAGGATGATTTTAGGCTTGGGGGATTAGCATTTAGGTATTTCTTCAATGTTCTCCTTTCTAATTCAAACAATATGGCATTCTGGAATTCTCTACAATTGCATTTGTTAAGCAGAGGTGAACTTGCCAACAAAGCTGAAGTCAAATGAAATAGCTTTGAATTTAGCCCCGGTTGGTGTGGCTCAGTGGATTGAGTGCTGGCCTGCAAACCAAAGGGTCGCCAGTTTAATTCCTAGTCAGGGCACAGGCCTGGGTTACCGGCCAGGTCCCCAGTGGCGGGGCACGTGAGAGGCTACCATACACTGATGTTTCTCTCCCTCTCTTCCTCCCTTCCCCACTTCCCCTCTCTCTAAACATAAATAACTAAAATCTAAAAAAAGAAAGAAAGAAAGAAAGAAAGAAAGAAAGAAAGAAAGAAAGAAAGAAAGAAAGAAAGAAAGAAAGAAAGAAATAGCCTTGACTTTAAATTTCTTGTATCCCCAACCATCAAGTTTTTAGCCTTATGGGATACATTTCCCCTTAGGAACTAGAACGAATGAACTAATGCTCTGGTCCAAATGAAGTCAAGCTACTGAAAATCCCAGCACAGAGTTTCTGCCTCTCAAGAACTACGTAAAGAAAAGAAAAGCAATTTAAGACAAGGAGAACCTTCTTCTTCGTTGATGGTTACACCAGCTAGTTTGCATTTGTCCTCACATTCTTCTCGGGTCTGGCCATCTTCAGACAGGTGGCATTCGATGCAGCTCCTGTGGGCGTCATTCAACAAAGTTTATCAGTTCATGTCCGCAGCTGGGATGTTGCTTTCATGCTGTAACAGTGATTTGCGCTATAGGAGTGTCTAATAGAAGACAGTGCCTTCTGTTACTTTCAGAAGATAGTTGGGTGATGTCCAAGAGGAAACTGCTTTATTCTGAATTCCACTCAGTAATCAGTGCTCCCTGAGCCAGCCTTGATAATAGTTACTAACCTCATTTATCTCTAATGATTGCATAAGTTTAAAAGAAAAAGCCAATTAAAAAACCTCCTAATTATTTTGGTATTTGATTTAGCTATGTTTTCATTTTAAATTTTCCTGGGAAGGGTTTATGCTGCTAAAAGATAATTATAGATTAGACGAAGTTTGAGTTTCTTAACAGAAGTGGTCTGTATTTTAGCAAGAATTCATATATGTCATGAGTGACTATTTTAAAGATTCACTTTTCTGTAACTCTTCTACATCAATCCAAACATTGATAGGGGTATTTTCAAAAGCTGAGGATTACAGCCTGGATCCTCATTAATGCAGGCTTTTTAATAAAAGATTGCTACTTACAGAAAAGTGTATTTCTAAGAGCATAGCCCAGAAATTAAGTTATTGTAATGATGTCTACAAAATAAAGTAAAACTTAGACCCTGAATTAATCTGATGCTGAAAATCACTTTACAAACTGATTGTGTCTGGAGTAACCCAGCACAGCAAAAGTTTTCTTACTGCAGGCATACATTATGGTGCCTCTCTCCTCCCCTGGCCATGCACGTGTACACTCTTCTAAGTGTATGTTCTCCGCCCCCACCCATGCCTTGTCACATCTCAGCTGAAACCTCACTTCCTTAGGCAAGTTAGTTCTCTTACAGTGGAAGCCTCTGAGATCCTCTGAAGGAAGGGGTTGAGAGCAGCAGTCTATGTGGGAGTGGGGATAGAAGTCTTGTCTGAAAGTGTCCTTGCATCGCATGCATGTTGCATTTATCTAACTTACATAGTTATTTGGAGTGGCTTTACGGGGTGTTGCTGGAGATGGTGGAGGCTCTTAGAACCTCCACCCGCTTTGCGCATCTCACTGACGGCTGCCCAAGCTAGTCTCGTGGCCCTACCTCCTACCACACATGCAGCTCCTGCCATATAGTACCTTATGTATCTCCTGTTGTAACTGTCAGCCCGGATATCATCTTAATTACTTTTGTTTTCTAAATTTTATTTTTCAATTACAGTTTATATGCAAAGTTATTTTGTATTAGTTTCAGATGCACAGCATAGTGGTCGATCACACACTTTTACAAAGTATTCCTCCTGATATTTCCGTACCCTTATCGTGATTACTTTTTTAAATATCTGCTTTTCCCACTAGATTCTCAGCACCAGTGATGGTAGGAACTATCACAGTTTTAGTTATCACTCCGTGCCCACGGCCTAACATGATTTCTGGCGTTCAGTAGGTACTTAATGCCTCCTTGGTAAATGAATGCATAAATGGAAGAATGGACTCGTTTCAAAACTAACATAAACACCATGGAGATCACTCTACTTGATTCCTCAAATTTAAACCACTTTGACTATTGATTTCTTATCTTGTAAACCAGATTAAAGATTGAGTCATGTTTATAGAGAAGACAAAACAGAAAAATAATAGAAGAAACAACTAAAAAGGACATTTTATGTTAAATTCTATTCAAATAAGTCTATGCCCCCATCCTCTCTTCACATATGTCCAGGCACAGTGACAGAGAAGTTTTAACACTTGAATGGTGAGTAACCACTGAGCGAATATTAGTTTTCTCACTTCACTCACGTTGGAAATGCAAATACCACCATTTTGGGTACCAGAGTTAACGAAAATATGAGCTGTTTCAGCATCTTCGCTGCACAATACATCATACACTGTAATGTCATAACACAGCCGATTAGAGGCTTGTTTCACTTAGCCTACAAATGTTGCCCCACTTCCATTAAGAAGTTAGCTGCCAAACAAAGAAATAGTTTCTTTTCTGGAGAATAAGAAAGTGTGTTTGTTTTTGTTGTTGTTATTCATAAGGTATAAAAGGAAATAAAATGCTCAATAGTTGTACAGAGTGACAACCAAAGGAAGGTGCCAAAGAGCATGAGTCGTAAAGAAGAGGGAAGAAACTGAAAGCCAAGATTGTCTTTCTGCCTCTTTACCTCCACGGGTCTTTAGATGGGAATGAATCAGTAAGGTTAAGCTTATGAACTTCTAGATAAGAAAGAAGCTTATCTGTTTTCCCTGAAGAAATACTGAATGTAGGTGTCGTCGGTGCACCCCCAGGGCATTCCTTATGTGTGACTGGTTTTGTAACTGAGAGGCTATCTAATGTTATCAGTGTGGGACATCAGCTGAGCCTCGCCTGCTAGTCTCTAGCAGGAATGCGACACTGTGGTCCCGGATAATCAGGACTGAGAAAGAGGCAGGTGAAGGACTGGCGTTCCAGGCTGACGATCACAGGGGCCTTATGGGCTTATGTATTTTGATGGACACTTGGAGACCAAACCCAGCAAAAGCAATCTGACTTCTGAGCTTATCAAATGTCACTATGACTTTGATCATCATGAAATATATGGACAAAAGGGACTGAAGAAAGTAGAGGCATTACCGTTTAGAGTTACAGAGATCGCCACACGTAGGACAACGTTCACAAGTCAGTCCTGAGGCTCCGGGGTGCGTGCAAACGCATTTGCCACAAACGCAGTCCCCTCGCCCACTGCAGAGCACCCCATCTTCAGAGACGCATGAATCCATACTGGTTGTGCAGTTACAGTACTCGCCAGTCCAGCCACTCCTGCAAACGCATTCGCCACAGTCACAGTCGCCGTTATCTGTAAAACAACACGCCCTGGGTTTCTTAGGGTCAATGCCTCTTTCAGATTTTTGGGACCATCTTTTCTGTTTGCCTTCAAACATGGTCAAAAAGACCGAAGAAAAAAAATGAGAAAAAAGCGAGTGTGTGCGGGGAGAAAAAGGCAGTGAGAGTGGAGATATTTTATGGAATATATTTTGCTAACTGTGTATATTTATTGATCTTGTCTTTTAACTGAGGACCAACTTGATTGCCTGGTGTTATATCAAAGAGAATTCATAGCTGGATGAAAGGTGATAATTGCTTTCACAATATTTTGTTTTAAATTAAGGTGCTGTAGCATAGAGATACAAGATAGACCTGGATAATATCCCTTCTCTGCAACACTCAAGCTCAATAATCATGAAAACCTATGAAATAGAAAGAGTAAGATCTACTCCCCACGGTTGTGGTCAGATGAGACAATGTGTCAGTCTCCTAGCTCTGCATTCCCTCATTAGATGTCCTACAGACAGACAGTGAGTGCCCAACAAATTCTGAGCATATATCATGTGCCAAAGTTTGTATTAGACATAAAGATACAAAATTAAATGAGACAAGGTCACCAAGCTTATAGTCTAGTGTTAGGAGACAGACAAATAAACACTACTATGAATAAATACAATACAATGTGATAGCTGTTATATTCGCAGGGGAAAAGTTTCCAAATTAGACTGGAGATGTGGGGAAGTTTCCAGAGGAAGTGATGCTTGAGCTTGGTTTGGAAGATAAAGATAGAAGATAGATGAGGATTATATGCATTTTAAGCAGAGAAAAAAGCATAGGTTAACACCAGAAGATTGTAGTTGGGTGACCTGCTTAATACCCCCAGTAGTTTCATGTGGATAGTGCCAAGGGTGAGGCAGGAGTGGATGAGGGAAAGTCTGCAAAAAGTCAGATATCACATCCTGTAAAGCTTTATGGACTAAAGTAAGAACTTTTGTCCTGAAACTTACAGAATTTTAAGCAGGGGAGAGACCTGAACAGATAGATATGTGCCTAGAAATGTCCTGGCATCAGTAGAGAGGGTCAAGCTAGAGAGGGGGAAAACCAGTTAGGAAGGTTTAAGATGCTGCAGCTTTGGGAATGGAGAGGAAAGGGTATGCAGTCAGGCAAGGGGCTACTCGGGGTGTGGGTGTGACTGGTGCTGGGTAGAGGGGGAGAGGAAGAGACAGAGGGATAGAACCCTCCCCAGGTGACCAGACTGGGCTGCTAGCTGAGTGGTGCAGCTTTTCACCGACCTAGGATGAAAGTTATCTCATGCTCTGCCTGATCCCCGGTGCCTGGCATAGAGTAGTGCCTAATTATCGAATAAATAGACTGTTCTGAAGCAGGGGAGACAGAGAAGCTTTGAGTGGGGGCAAAATGAGGTCATTTCTGATGCTGCTGAGTTTGAGGGACCTGCGGGACATCTTAATAGGCAATTAAATACAGTTAAACCGTGAACAACACAGGGCTTAGGCGTGACGACCATGCCTCTCCCCCACACAGATGAAAAGCTGCATATAATTTCTGACTTCCAAAGAACTTAAAGAAATCTTACTGATAGCACAAGCGGTTGATCAACACATGTTGTGTATGTTATGGGTGTTATATAGTGTATTCACACAATCAAGTAAGCTAGAGAATATAAAACATTATTAAGAAAATCATAAGGAAGACAAAATACATTTACAGTGCTTACTGAAAAAAAATCTACATATATGTGAACCCATGCAGTTCAAGCATGTGTTAAGGGCCAACTGTGTATACAGGATGGGGCAAAAGTAGATTTATAACTGTGAGTATGTAAAACACAGAGTCTATTCTTGTATTATTATTTTTAATTATTGTATTATTTTCCATACAAACAACTTTTCCCCCATCTTGTATATGGACCTGAAGCTTGTAGTTTGGGATCTACTAGAGATAGGTGGCAGTTGAAATTGCCATGGTCATAGGGGATGCAGGTAGTGTGAGAAAACCCCTACAGAACACTTAAAATGTGATCAGAGGAAAGGATCCTTGTAGAAAGACCTGGGAGATGAGAGGGAATGAGAGCCATGTTGCAGAAGCCTAAGGCAGAGGAGGCTTGAAGAAGGAGCAGCATGGAGACCTGCTACAGGCAAAGCATCTCATCCAGTCCTGAAAAGCTCCATGTGGTTCTGGCCGCTTAATAGTGCAAGGAATACCGTGAAATGGTAAATAAGGTGTTTAATGTAATGGGCGTGTGTGTTCTTCTCATAATATTTTTGGGGTTCTTAACCTGCCCAAGATACTAAAATAGGCATTTACTGTTCCAAACAAATAACATTTAGTTACAAGGTTTATAACTAGTACTTTTCTTCAAGAAAAAAAAAATGTGCCTCATAAGTCGTGCTATTCCAGCAACTTGCTGAAGGTACAAGGCGAGGTGGTGGTGGGTGAGTGAGCAGATCTAGAGTCAGAATCCTGGCCCCAGGATATCCTGCTGAGTGAACTTGAGGAAACTACTTAACCTTTCTGTTCCTTAGTTTCTGTCATCAATAAGGAGGAATTATTAATAACTACTTCCTAAGATTATTATTAAGATTATCTAAGATAATATATAACAGTGTTTGGAATAGTTTCGGGACCACAAAAGCAGTAAGTAAATGTAAGTTAGTATCATTACTCCTAAAAACTATTCATATTCAGTAGGAAGAACTTGAAAACAGAATCATCCATCAGTAATAAAACTCCTGTAATTGTACTGAAAACCAAAAATACGTTAAAAAAAAAATCACAAGTGAGACAGGTTTTTACTTGTAGGAGACACTACTATGTTCACTGTAGGAAAAAGAGTTCTGGGTTTCCTTGTGTAAACTTCCGTCTAGTAGGAGGTGACTTTTCTGTCTTTATGACCTGGCCTTAAGCTTAAGAGCTATGAGATAGGAAATCACAGTGAGGCAGGAGATAGTCAGGAAGGAAGGAACTCTGGAGGTGCCCCAGGGCTAAGAAAAAGGACACTGATACAGAACAGAGACCTTGTCTAAGACTGGCTGTTCTCCCTTTCTGGAAAAGTGCTGAATCATGATGAATCATGAGTGCACCTGTGCAGAAAATGCTACATGGCCCCTGCTTCATTATAATAGCATTATAATAAATTAACACTGTGGGACCCCTTTCCCCATGGCCAGTCAAGGAAAATCATGGGAGACCACATGCATAGTAGCTTTAAAGTAATATAACTACTAGCACATGTGCAATAAAACTCCACCAAATCTAGCCAGGAAATAGCTGCCCTGTAAGAATGGAATCCTGCCAGCTCCTGAGGTCAAACTGTTCTCAGAGTTGGCCCGCTCCCATGTTCTGTGGAGTGTACTATTGTTTAATAAATCTGCTCTCTCTCTTTCTGCTATAAACTCTCTGTGTGTTCGGTTTAATTCTTTGTCCACAATCACCAAGAACCTGGTTACCTGTGACCACCTGTGACAACAGAACAAGGAAGAAAGCCACAAAGATTTTGAAGTTGGTTTCTGATATATGCAAAAACACACATACATACTAAAGGCATATACCTCTCTAATGAAAGATAAGAGTTGAAATTTATACATAATATATATTAGTATGAATATATATACACACACTAAAAAGACATATAGTTTGCTAATGAAAGATAAGAGTTGAAATTTACCTGGATCTATAACATTAAGACATATTCCAACTGCATTTCATAACCTATTTAATTCATAATTGAACTAATTAATTCAAAGCTAAGAATAGCTAGGTGATTTAGGCCAAACCATTATTATATGTAAGTTATCCTCTAAACTACAATTGCTCTTTGTTTCTTCCTCAGCAAAAGAGGAAATTTAGTTGCATGGTAGGGTGAGATTGCTGTAGTAAAGTTTATCCTTAAAAAATAAATACGATTTATGAATATTGTCAAGTGAAATGTGCATCTCCAGATGCTTTGGGAATGCCCAAGTGTGTCATTGCATAAGAATTAGTTGGTAGAAATCTAGAAAATCTTTCAAGAGCTTTGTTCAGAATTAAGAAACCCATCTTCCTCCCCTCCTTCCCCCTTCCTTCCCTCCTTCCTTCCCCTCTTCCTTCCTCCCTCCCTCTCTCTCTTTTTCTTTCTCTCTCTCTCTCTCTTTCTTTCTTTCACCTTTTTTGTAACAATTTTTATTTTATTTTTTAATTTCAGTATTTTATTGTTCATACCATTTTAGTTGTCCCAATTTTCCCCTGTTGCCCCCTCTACCCAGCCTGTCCCCCACTCCCACAGTCAATTCCTACACTGTTGTCCATGTCCACGGGCCATTCCTATATGTTCTTTGACTAATCCTGTGGACTTGGTGAAAGAAGGCTGAAGAAACCCTCCTCCTTTCTATGGGCCTTCTAGAACCATCAACCTAGTCACAAAAGTTGCTAATTGATATTCACAAGCAACTAATTATCTTAAATACCTGTATATAACACCACCACAACAAAACCTTTATAATGGCTTCCTGAGCCGGTTTCAAGCAAAATGAAAATTAATATCAAGAAAAAAGTATTAGGCTCTTTTCAGAGGAATGGATCTTTCTGGAATGCCATTGACTGATTACTGTAAGTGCATACTGGCAGGAAGTTTTTATTTGCCTATTAGATTTTCTAATCTCTTAGCATCAAAATATAAAAGACTAATGGAATTTGGGCAAGAAATAAAAGCGATGGAGTCCGGTATCTGTGCGTGCTCACAGGCGGATGAAAAAAGGGGCATGTAAAGGAACATTGTGATAATAGCCCTTCAGAGAAGCCACACACAGTTGTGAAATAAGTGAGGTCTACACAAGAAGTGACACTGTAGCATATTCGCGGCTCTGCTGTAAACAACAGAGTGTCCATTCATAAGACCAGGCACATAGTAGGTACTCCATAACTATTTGTTGAATTTGGATAATTGTACTTAATTTATCATACATTCTTATAAGGGAAATTACTAATAATAGAGTAACATCCTGTGCGACGTTCCTAAAAATCAAAATAGCTTTGAGAAACAGTAATGGTTGAGTATTGTAAATTACCCCAAAGAATGAAGGCAATTGGCACTGGTGAAGTTTTCTGAGTACAACTGAAGTAATAATTGTATTTTCTAAATAGGATTTCTTCAGCAATCACTGTATCTGATACAAAGTGGCACTACTGTCAGACCTTGTAAACTGTAAAGCACAGATCAAGTCCCATTTCTTTGAGTTTATTTCTGTTTGCGCGCATGGTATAAAACAAAATGAAAGACCATCAAGAAATGGGAAGAACTGTGTTACTGAACACGATTCAGCAATTTGTACTGCTCTGGGTCTCTTTGATGTAAGATTTAAAGGGTGAAATATAGGTGGGGTTAGTATTGCCATTATATTGTATTAGATTACCCTTAGGATTTTTTGAAAGGCAATTTCAAATGTTTTGAGCACATATTTTATCAAAATATTTCTATTAGAAATGCAATCTGGGCTTCTGCTGAAAATACTCTTTCCAAGACATGGCGGTGGTCTTTGGCTTTAGATTGTGTCCTGTGTACATACTGTGAAAAGAAGACTGATGTGGGTTTGGAAACACACCCATTAAATAAAGAAATACATCTTTCAGTGAAAAGGGAGAAAAATGTGTCTCATTCTGGACAGACCCTAAATTTTTCACTCTGGGGGAAGAAAGAAGGCAGCCTCAGGGGAACCTATTGCTAACAGCAGCAGCAGCAAAGAAATGAAACGTAGGTACACTTCTAAGGGTATTACATGGTTTTCAAAGAGAGTGGAATTCTTTGTGGTTTCTTTTCTCAGGCCCCTTTTCCTGGAAATCAGTCTCTTTCATATGTTCCTGACGCTGTGGTTTTGAAAACACAACTGGCTTAGTTTTCTCTGAAGATAATGGCTTTCTGTTTTGAAAAGCTGCCTGCTCACACAATGTGAAAAGGGAAGACATGAGAGCTTAAATTCAGCACTTACCATTTCAATTGTAATCATTTTAGAGTGTATTAACACATTTGTAAATCTTGTCTTAATAGATTCTATTTAAATATATATGCATATATATCAGAATGATGACATAGTAGTCATGTTATATATATTATATTCTTTAAAGTGATTTATATCTATGAAGAATATTAAAACATGATTATTTCTGCTATTTAAAAATTTTTTTCAATTTCAAAAAATTCTGCAGTTTTCATTTTTACCCTATCATAACCATCTTTATTATACCCAGCTCCTAACTTAGTATCTGTCACAGAATGGATGTTTAATAAGTATTTGTGAAAATGAAGGCTCTGAAAGTCCCGTAAGGTTTTTTGGGTCCTTTGTTCTTGGCATTATGCTTCTTAAACAGCCTTGTTTTTAATTTTTCCAAACTAATAGGCATTCAAGAGTTGGGTCAGATACCCAGCAGACTGATCCAGAAAAGTCTGAAATATAATTGAGTTCAAATTACACGCAGCTTTGTGGAGTCTGCGTAATAGCCAAAGGGAAGGCATTTCCATCTTTTACCTATTTACTATTTGGGAAATAACAATAGAGATGTAAGTTGAATTGGCAGTGATCTCACTCCAGATGAATGTAAGAGCCAGAAAAAAATGCAAGAAAAGATCAGTTACCTTAGGTCTAAAGATTAACCCACCTCTGATCAGCAAATATTTATTGAGCACCTACTATGTCCAGGCAACTGTGGAAGGGTTCAAAGGATGAAGAGCCCCTTCTTGATACTTGCTCAGTAGCAGAATAAGGTGGATTTAGACATAGCCTACCTCCGCAGAGCAGCCCTTTGTGTCTCACGCAGGAGAAATTGTCACACTGGCAGTAAGGCCCATAAATGTTTCCATAGGGAGACAAGTGGCAGATGCACTGCCCACAGTAGCAATCGCCTCTTCCACTGCACGAGGGGTAATCTGGGGCCTCCTTGCAGGAGTTTGTGCTCATCACGTCCTCCCCACACTCGCAGCGAGGACCCATGTGGCCGGGGTTGCAGGCGCACACGCCGCACTGGAATGAGCCGTTCCCATTGTGGCATTTGGAGCTGTTCACTTCCACTTCTTTCTGACAGTCACAGTTGCATTCAGGAGTGACAAGTATTTCTAGGGCATCCCCCAGCCCCACAGGCTTTATGATAATGTGCCTGCTTCTTCTCTCACAGGTTGGTATACTCACAGTCACATTGAATGAAGCCTGGAAAAGAAGAATGCTAATTATCTTCTTCTCTCCTCCAAAATGCATGGGGATCAGTTTTGCACTAAGCATTTACATGTGAGGAAATCTTTATTAGGAAACTCTTGAAAGGGAAAGTCCAGCTTCAGTGCATTTAGGTAATTCCTGACTTATCTGAATATTTTTTCAGACCATCTATGGTCCATCTACTTACTGTGTCTCCCACCTTCATGTGAGAGCATTTCTTTTGGTGTGGGAAGAAGGTGCTGTTGTTACAGATCGCTGTGAATGACAGGTTGAGTCCCTCTGTGTCTCCTAGTACTTCCAGCTCCACCTCAGACCGTAGTTCCTTTCATTAAGACATAAAGAGTTAAACGAGCTCACAAATGCAAAACACAGCCAGAAGAAGAACCTGAGAATCATGTTTATTAAACTACAGATGAATAAAATTAAACTGTGTATAAAGGAAATTCACAGTATCATTAGTCAAGCAAGGTAAACACACACACACACACACACACACAACTGTATTTTATCAAATCTAAGACGTTATTAATTATAAGATTCACCATTATTTTATAACAAACTATGACAAAATACCTCACAATCATTCTGCACAACATATGAATCAATACCATTAGTCTATCATTGCTTCGAAAATTATTTTATCTTTTCCAAGAGATCTGGAAAATTCTCCAGTCCTGAGTTGCATTGTTAGGTATATAAGAGGCAATTCTTTCTCTTGTACTAAGCAGCAAAATGTAACATCTTTTTTCATGGAAGTATCACCATTTTTCAGGTCCCATAAAGCAGCTCGTTGTTGCTTTGCAAGGAATACAGAATTGCAGCCATTCCTCCAATAATGAATACTGTATTTGCTTCCCTGATGTCAAATTTATATTCTGCAGCTCTGTTTTAGTACATTTCTGCATATATAATAACTTTTCATTTTAATATCAAATCATAGTGCACCTTTTTAAAGATATTTTTAAATGGCAATTATCCTCAACATTTCTAGTACAAAGAGTGTACTTAAAAAATTGAAGTAACAATATATACAATTATGGCCAAGTGCATGCATACATGTGCAGGAAATGAAAACTACAGTGTAACTTGGACATGCTGCCAGCATTTGTGAGACACCGTTAATTATATAAAATGTGTCCCAGTTTTAGAGGTATTAAAATGTGGGATAAACTGTGCCTTGAATTTACTGAGCACCTATTTTACATTTAGTGTCGAGTCAGGTCTGGGAGAATGAGTCTAAGTCCAGACTTCTGCCTTCAAGATGATTACCATCTCACTCAAAAAAACAAGATGGAGCCAAGTGAAGCAGTGACATACAGTGGCAGTCAATGAGCCATTAACTTGAAAAACAAGGTATAGTGCAGATGAGAGTTTACGACAGTTCAGAATAGTGAAGGTTGAAGGATTAGAAGACTAGTCCTTAATGGCTGTGCTGGATTTAGATGTGTGGAGGCGATGACAATGGTATCTCGGGTGAGGACATCAGGAGAGAGAAAGCTCAGTGCCAGGAGTGGTACAGCATGAAAACAAGGGGCTCAGACACAGCCAACATGCCAACATTCCAACTGTCCTGGGAGACGGCAGACAACAAAGAGCCCTGCAGTTTGGAGAGATGAGTTTAGACCCTTGGGAAACATGATTGGTGGCTTTTAAGCAGGGGCTCTATCCACTTAAGATATAGTGGCAAGGTAGTTGTGCAGAAGGTGTGTGCAGAACGGACTAGTGGAGGGGATTGGAAGACTTGGATCAAGAAAGCTGAGATATTGTTGCATTCATCCTGGCCTGAGATATGAGGATCAGGAACTGAGGCTGCTTGGTTGGATGGTGTAGATTGAAAGGAAGAAGACTAAGTATGAGGCATATAAGTTATGGCAAAGGGGGAGATAAAGGCAAGGTTTTACAGGAGGAAGAATGTCAAAGAAGGCAGAGGGAGAGCTGCTTTTTGGGGGGGAATTTAGTGTTATTATTCAGACTTTCTCTATTCCTCTTTCTTTTAAAAATAAATCTGTTGACATTGCTTTTAGTGATATCTTTTGGATATATCTCCTTGCACAAGGGAAACAAAAGAAAATAGAAGTAAATAGAAGTACATCAAACTAAAAAGTTTTTGCGCAGCAAAAGAAACCATCAACAAAATGAAAGACAGCTTCCAAATGGAAGAAGATATTTGCCAATGATACATCCCATAAGGAGTTAATATCCAAAATATATCAAGAACTCATACAATTTTACACCAAACCCCCCACCCCAGCAATCCAATTAAAAATGGGCAGAGGACCTGAATAGACATTTCTCTTAAAGAGGACACACAGATGGTTAATAGACACATAAACAGATGCTCAACATCACTAATATTAATAGAAACGCAAATCAAAACCATTATGAGATATCACCTCACATCAGTCAGAATGGCTATCATCAATAAATCAACAAACAACAAGTGCTGGCGAGCACGTGGGGAAAAGGGAGCCCTTGTATGCTGTAGGTGAGGTTGCAAACTGGTGCAGCCACTGTGGAAAGCCATATGGAGTTTCCTCAGATAATTAAAAATAGAACTACCTATGACCTAGGAATTCCACTTCTGGGTATTTATCTGAGGAAATCCAAAACACTAATTTGAAAAGATACATGCATCCTTATGTTTCCTGCAACATTACTGGCAATAGTTGAGGTATGGAAGCAACCTAAGTGTCTGTCAGTAGATGAATGGATAAGGAAGAAGTCATGCATAGATACAATGAAATATTACTCAGCCATAAAAAAGGGTGAAATATTGCCACTCGTGACAACATACATGGACCTAAAACTTATTATGCTCAGTGAAATAAATCAGAGAAAGACAAATACTGTATGATTTCACTTATATTTGGAATCCAAAAAGACAAAATAAATGAACATACAGAACACAAGGAAGCTCACAGATACAGAGAATTAACTGATGGCTCCTAGATGGAAAGGGTTGTGAGGCTGGGTAAAAAAGGTGAAGGTATCAAGAAGTACAGATTGCTAGTTACAAACTAGTCATGGGAATGTGTAAAATACAGCATAGGGAATATGATCAATAATATTGTAATAATTGTGAATAGTGTCAGTTGGGTAGTAGGCTTATCGGGGGAATCACTTTAAGTTATATGTCTAACCACTATGTTGTATACTTGAAACTAATATAATACTGAATGTCAACTGCAGTTGAAAAATTTTATAATTAAAAAAATAAAATAAAAGCCTGTATTGGGGGGACAAAGTCTAATTATTAAAAATAAAATAATATAAATAAATGATAAAATATTATGAATTAAGTTATACTTGAGTTCATCTAAAAAGATTTGAATTCTTATGCTCACTTCATTGCTGAGATTTTGAAAGCATATTCAGCTTCAAATTTTCCTTAAGTTCAATTTTGCTGCCTGCATAGTAAGATTGGCTTCCTCCAAATTCTAAGTTGTTGAGTGTAAATTCCAAGTCATTCCTCTTCCCCCACTGTTTATTTTCCCCATATCGTTACTCCTTTAGCAGAGAGACATGGGCTAACTTTTCAGAATATGCACAGAGATTGGAGTGTCATTTCTCAGTCTTAATTATTCCCATAGTGTCTTAAGATTTTAAATTCTGCTAATATAGCAATAAAACTTACTCCTTAAATCTGTTTCATGTCAATTAATTACAGTTTAAGTTTATTTGTTCAGAAAATATTGAGTGCCCACTGCGTACCAGACACTGATTTACGTTCTCAGAAAACAAAACCACTAAAATAGCTGACCTTTTGCAATTTATATGCCAGAGTGGGAAGACAGAAAAGAAAAAAGCATAATAAATAAGAAAATTATATAGCACGCTAGTAGGTGATAAATGCTATAGAAAAGACGGGGAGAATGAAGATTGGGAGAGTATGTGAAGGGGTGGTAGGCTGCAATTTTTAAAAACTGGCCAGGGTAGGATTCATTAAGAAGGTGACATTTGAGGGAAGTGAGGAGAAATTAGCCATTCGGATGCTGTAAAAAGAGTGTTCCAGGAACAGGGTGCAGCCAATGCAAGACCTTAGGACATGAGTATGTCTGATTTGCTCTGGGAACAGAACAGTCAGGAGACTTGGGTTGCTATGCTGGAGCAGAGAGAGAGTTAGAGATGGTGAAGTTGGAGAGGTAATGGGGGGCAGGGGAACAGATCTGGTAGGGTCCTAGTCGGACCCTAATAAAGAATTCAGTTTTTATTCAATGTGAGATGAGAGAAACGGTTAGGGTTCTGTACTGAGGAGTGATATGATATGATTTTATATTTTTAAAAGAAAATTCTAGCTGTTTTGTGAAAACAGAATGTAGGAAACCAAAGGTGGAAATGGGAAGTAGTATTTAGGAGATTTTGCAGTAATCCAGGTGAATGAAGATGGTGGCTCTGACCATGTTGAGGGCAGTGGAGGCAGTAACTGGATCAAATTCTAAATAATTCTGAAGATGGAGTCAACAAGATTTTCTGGTGAATGAAATTCACTGTGTAAGAGAAAGAGGAGGGTCAAGGCTGATTTCAAGCTTTTTGGCCCTAGCAAGAGGAAGGATGGAATTACCATCAATTTAGGAGAAAACTATTAGTGAAGTATGTTTGGGAGAGTTCAGGTTACTCTCCTGATTGTCAGCTAACATGTTCACTGACTCCCAGACATCTCTACTTGGGTATATACTACAGAATTACAACATGGTTGCTGGGGTCTGCTTGAGGTCCATCCATGATCATGAGTTTAAAGTGAGACTGGTTAGTGATTGCATGTTTTTTCCATTCCCATTCAGCTGTGCAGAGTTAGTGAACAGTTGGATTATATTAACCAGCACCATGTTTAGCCAAGCAACTTCAAAAGAACAATAAGGGGCAGGGGAGTTGAAGGTGCGTCAAGGGAGTGAACATAATGTTGAATTTAAGTTGGGGTTCCTGGCAAGAGAAACATGAAGGGGATGAGGAAATATAAAGGGTGGGCGGGTCAGTTAATTGGAGATCCTGATGGGTTGAAAGACATATTAGGAGTGAGCTGAAAAGAAATAGAAGGAGTGAGTTGAAAAGATAAGGAAGTGTTGGTTGGGAACCGGTTGCATGCAGTTGAGATTATGGAGTTTATTGGCAATGAGATGGTTTAAGGTAGGACAAAACAGTGAAGATATGAGAAGGGAATTAAGTGGTAAGTGGACAAGATCATTGTTGGAACAGAGTTCAAGAAACGAAGAGGGCAGGTATAGGAAAGATTTCACACACACACACACACACACACACACACACGCACGGACTGAAATCATCAAGAATTACTGAGACAGGAGCAGTGTTGAAGACAGCAAGTAGCACAGTGAGTCAGGAGCTAAATAAGAAATGACGCATATGAATTGAAAGTCTGTAGATGACAGCAATCAGGAGTAGGGGGTGACATAATCTGACCAAAATGAAGGAGTTCTCAGCATTGTATAATTGACATATCATATTGCAAATTTCATCCAGAATATTTTAATGTGAATTTCCCAAATAAAGGACATAAATGTTCATTTGTATATATTCTGGGTGTATGTATTATATATATTATCATATTCTTCATTCATTTATGAACATCTACCATGAACCAGGCAAAACAAAACAAACCAAGTCACTTCCCTTCTGGAGCTTAAATGCCAGAAGAGAAACAGCCTCAGGTGCATTAATATTTCAGTAGCTTTTATTATGTGGTTAGGAAAGGAAGGAAATTAGCGAATGATAGTCAGGTGAATGCACGTCTGGTATTTAAGGTTTTTATGTCAATATGGCATTTAAAATATTGAGCGGCAGTTCATCATCACTAGTTAAAAACCACAAATTCTCTGCCTCTGCCCCAAATTTTCTGCCTCTGCCCCTCTATAAGAAGCATTTCCTGTTTTCTCTCAATAGTCTCATTCCTTGTCTTTTATAGACTGGAAAGAAATTCAGTCTATGGATCCCATATTTTAATGTCTTTTTAGAATACATTTAAAAACAACGGAATAGAAAAATAACCTGAACTAGTGCCAAGATCTGTTGCATATTTCATCCAGTGAATCATGACGTTTCAATTATTACTCCAGAGCAAGATCGTTTGGTGTAAGACAAATAGAAACTTTTTTGTATTTTTGAGAGAGTAAAATAAGAACAAGAGATTGACTTCAGGAGTGTGATGCCTTGATTTCAATAAGCCTGTAAATTATGTAAGAGATTTGTAACCATAAAGAGAGACACGTCTCTGACTGAGTAAGCCAAGGACATGGACCAGGCTGGTCATACAGGAGGGGCAGATATTTTTGACAAATTCACAGTTTCCTAATTTGCTTAATTTCTTTGAAGATGTTAGTGGCCAGCGTTTTTGAGAGAGTTGGGTTAAAGAAAATTGTATTTTCTTATTCAAGGAAGGATTGCTATGTGATTTTCTTTTATTCTATATGTTCAAACTTTTAATTACTGCATAAAGGCAAGGAAGGTTCTTAGTGTTTTGTTGACAAGCTTTCCTGCCTGGAAGAATTTCAAGCATGAGCTAATGTGGTGATTAATTTCTGATATGAACTAAGAAAACTGAAGTTTCTGAGAATATGAGTGAAAAAAACCCATATTATAATGTTGATGGATGTATCTATATTTTATTCTCTGAGGAAGTGTATTTGAGAAGGAATACTTTGCTCTTTCCACTTAAGGTGAGTTTCAAAATTGGTGGGGCAATATCAAAATTATTGGGGATTTTTTTCAAAACATGTAGTTCTTTTTCCCTTAAAGTTCTGAGACATCTGTGAGAGAAATCTGGACATACCTATTTTTAAAAAGCTTCCCAGATGATTCTGAAATGTCATGTAGTTAAGGAAAACTGGTTCAGGATATGCTAAGTATTGGCATAGGGTGCATATGAGATTTAAATGTAATTTTAAAACATCAAAAATTAGATTTTTATTCATTAGGTATTATGTAACTGCTGTCTAGAGCAAATATTAGAGAGTTGTGCTTTACAAAAATTTACTTTTTTCATTCTTGCCCTAATTTAGAGCTTCCTCACTGTCTTTGTATGTGTGTATATTTTTTCTTTGAAAGTAAACACAAGAAAGAAGGATAATATTTAGGAGCCACAATTAAAAAGAGTTGGCAACTGGCTGTCCACCACTGATGAACTGTGTTATTAAATGGGGACAAAGAAAGAAAACACAGCAACTCTGTAGGTATGTATGCCATTTTCAGGGAGGAGTTCTGTCCTCAGGTACTAATTAACACAGTCAAGGTAAAATAGTGTGTGTGCGTGTGTGTGTGTGTGTGACGGAAAATTTCCCTGGTTTCCAAAAGCAGAGGCTCTGCAAAGGGGCTTTGCTCCTGGTGTGCTGTGTGTGTGTGCTTTTTGAGTTATGATGTAGTCTCATTAAACCTGTGGAGCTGGCAATTTAAACTTTGTCTTTCTTTTTCTTTTTTTGAGGCTGGAAAGAGGGGGGCTTAACTGTATGACTCATGGATCCTTTTCAGTAGAATTAAAAATTTACTGTTGGTTATTATTATAAAAGCCACCTCAACTTTATGGTCAGGTGTATGATTTTTCTACATTTGGTCCCACTTCTCAGGAAGAATGTCTGCAAATAAAATGAACAAAATTTGTATTTTGGCTGCATTAATGCAGAGATATTTTTCTCTGGAAAAGCACTCCCTCTACCAACAAACTAAAGTTGCAGCTAACTGCCTAAAACACGCCTCAGTCTTTGAGTACCAAAGAAATACAAAAAAAGAAGCCAACTGTAAAACACCATACTTCGTAAGCGGAGATGATCAGCTGCAGAATGTTTCCGGAGTCTTTCTGAAGTAGCCCTACTGTAGCTCCAGGAATGAGTTTCGCATAATTCTGTAAACAGAGGAGAATAAGTCAATCTTTGCTCACTGGACTTGAGACGTGCCACGGGTGGGTTTCGGCCTGCTGGTTGAGAGCGCCTTCACGTAACTGGCGGGGGCCACAGGCTCCTGATGGTAAAGGGGCGGTGCTCGGAGACTGCAGCCCTGCCTCCTGCGTGCCGCGCCCTGCGCTCCAGTGGGAAACGGACTGGCCAGAGTGCCGCTGGGAAATCAGTGTCAGTGATTGTCAGTCTAGGGATGTGATTTATTTCATGACAGGAGACAAGTCTCAAATAATAGTAACACGTATGTCCTGTGTCCAAAAAATTCTGAGCATACGACCAGGAACTATCTTCTCTTTTTTTGTAACGTTGCATAAACCAAGATTTGGTACACATGGGCCCCTCACCGCCATCAGGTCACCTTTTAAGTTGTTCAGTCCAAGCGAATGACAGTTAATGAGAAAAGGAGTGAATTATTGGTTGCTTGCTGTAAACTCCCCCTTTCCTAGCGGTAATGGGCGTTCTTTAGGGATATCGGTAGGGTGCTGCGGTTCCGCACTCATCACCACTGAGTGAGTCAGAGCCTAGCTCTAAAATGGTCGCATTCTCCACCTACATTGCTTCTCCTGAGACGTGATTCCCTCCTGAGTAGAACTCACAGTATGAGTTCTTCAACACGCCAGGTATTGAGCTTGGCCAGGGAAAGAGGCATTGCAAAGAAGGGAATTTTCCAGATACCTGAAAATTACCCCTCTCTTAAGTTTTATGCTTGAAACTATTTTCAGACAGAAAGTATACTGTATATACCTCATCTTCTTCAATAAAGACTCAAAACATACTTTTTTTTCCTTGAAGAAGTGTCACATTTACTAATATTAACTATAGCTCCGTAATCATCAAAGCCTTCTAAAATCCATCATAGATCATACCCATACCAAGTAGGTCCCAATGGCTATGCTTTTGCTTCTTTTATTTGTTTTTAAATAGTTTCTATGTTCTTGTTAAGATGTAAGGCATCACTTGCCTATTAATTTACTCACTTACTGTTGCATCAATAACATCTATTAAACAGGCTTAATATGCTGTGTGACATCAAGAAGAGACAGTCACTCTTTTTGTCAGCTGAGGTCATCTAAGTTGCTATGCGTTGTGAAATCAGATGGTTGAATTTATTAAACTCATACATAGAAAAGAGAAATAAGTTTTGAGTGAAGGATTCAGGGGACCTCCTGGAACGGCATACTATCCTATCTTATTCCACAGAAGATTTAAGTGGCTTGGGAAATACACAAAACTAATTTAGAATTAATAATTATCATTAATTATCATTGTGATAAAGTAAATAAATCAAGACAAGGGGAACCAAGGAGCGGAACAAATGGAACCAGGGCGATGTTAGAACAGGACCCATGCACTTGCTAGAGGTGGTCACCTGGGTTAAGTCCAAGCTTTCTATACCTTTTGTATCTAAAAAAGGGGCTTTTGTTTTAATTTGTGGGTTTTGTAATGTTCCTCTTACTTCATTGTTCATGATTGTGTTTCCATTTGAATTTGATGGAAATCTGAACCCTTGAAAGTGTTAGCTGTTACTGTGTCTTGACGCTGTGTGTTATTATTGAAGGGGCCGTGGGCAGTAATCCAGGTAATGTGCTTCCCATTCCTCTGTGCCCCGTATCGCTGCCTGTCGAAGGCGGGCCCCGCTCTGTTTCCCTGAGTCAGGTAGAACTTGTCAAATACGAGGAAGGCCCTGGTTTATCAACTTACCGTTTCAAATAAACACATGTCAAAAGGTCCATGAAGCATGAGGCTTGCGGTTAACAGCAAATACCTAAATAGGAACTTGAATTTCACTCAAGTGGAGCTGGAATGTGTATAAATTAGACTAGTCCCAGAAGAGAAGGCAGAGGGAATCTTTAGAGCTTGACAAGGAAATGTTGAGATCCTTTTGAAAAAGAATGTCAAGGCTCTTAGCTTTGCATAAAATCGCTATCCTTGAAAAATTCTGGTACTGTCCCCCGTGCCCCCCACCCCGAGGCTAAGGTGTGACGGGTATTTTCCATAAGCATTAATTCAAGTGGCCTCCAGATTTTGGGTTAATTCTTGGTTAACAAAGCCAAATCCATCTGCTTCCTAAAGCATAATGATGATCCTGCGTGTGGTTTGACACTTGGCATTGGCCATTAGGACAAGTGGTTCAGCACTAATTGTATTTGCTGACTGCCACTAGAGCCGGGTGGAGAGGAGTTGGCAGCCAGCAGCAGTGTGCACTGATAGCACTGACAATGGTGTAGAGGAAAACTATTAATTAATTTCTGGATCCTTATCCCCCCTCCCCAAGCATTGCAAATAACTAACTAGAGATATGGACAATTTGGCTTCCTGATCTAACACTGTAAAAAATTATACTTTAAACCTTGTAGTGTTATGATTACTGTAAATATCATGTGTTGGATGCCTTTCTCTCATTCAATCCCTAAAGTGCTATTATAAATTGTCCTGATTAAACATGTTTAATGTTAGAAAAAGGGCGCTTTTGCATGCCTGGATGCGGTAAATTATAGCACTGTAACTATAAAAGATGAGTGTTGGGTATTAAACATGGTGAACTCTGAAAACACGATGTTACATGAGCTGATGAGAAACGCTGACTCCTACGCTTGGGCTTGAATTTCTGGGGTTTGAATCCCCTGTTATCTGTCCGAGGCTTATCCTAATTATGGATTTTCTCCCCTCCTTCCCACCGTGCCACCCAGGAGTTTCTGAGGTTGCTTTTCTCATTCATGTTTGCAAGGTTGTTTTTTTTCTTCTGATTGCCTTAGTCTTTTTAACTTCCTTTGTCAAGCCCCATTTATTTGTTCTCTCTGCCCTCATCTCAAAGAGGATTTCTTTTTTGTCCAAAAGTCTGCATTTGCTCCTTGCAAATCTCCTGTCAAGGCCAGATGTTAAGAAATAGGGGGTCATTTAGTGGGCAGGCATCAAAGGATAGATACAGGAGGAAGTGACTGAATTCATACTCTGAGTTCCTCCTCTCGGAGACTGCCTCCAAGTTCAGGGCCTCTCGGCGTCTGGCTGCCCGAACCAGCTGTCAGGTGTGTACACCTGCTCAGCTGAGGGCAGAGAGCCACGCAGGCACACCTGCTGCCCCAGCTAGCTGTGGACAGGCTGTTGGTTAGTTTTTTCTTAATTAAAAAACAAAACCAACCAACAAACAAAAAACCCCCTCGGGCTGAGGACTTTGGCAAACCCTTGGCTGCTTTTTGGTGCTACCTTGGTGTTCTTGCCTGTAGAAGGGATAACTCCTGACAGTGACCTTCTTTCCTGCTTTGACGGCACTTCCTGTTGGGTTAACGCTCATCTTCAGATTCAGAGCCCGACTGGGTTCTGGGATCTGGTTTAGTATTAACTGTATCCTTGCTGAGCATTTTGATTGGGTTTCTACCTTGGATGATGACTCTGCTGGACCTCTTCGTCCTACTCTTGTGACCTTTCTGCTATTGTCTCAAAGATTCCTCACCATCTCAGAGTCATCAGCCACCATTTTATACAGACCACGCTACTCAACTCCTCATCAGAGGGCGGGGAACAGAGCTGGACTTGCCATCTATCTGCTAGCACCATTCAGATACGGAATTTTTAAAACCAAATCCTTAGAGCAATCTGGTCCTTCTCTTTAGGCTCTGTGCTTGCTTAGCTCTTCCTGTGAAGTCTCACTAATATCGAGATTTTATGCTCAGCTCTATTTATACTCAACGTTATATAATTAACCAACATCAGGGCTCTGGTCTTAAACTACATTTACTAAGTGTATTTTGCTAAAACACATTCACTAAAAGGTTGGCATGTCGAGATTCAGAATCTATGATACTAAAATAGTCTGTTTACAATCATTCCTCTAATCTCTCAAAGTACTTTTTTTGGTCATTACATTGTATCTCTTTAGTTATTGGTTCCTGTTTGTGCATTCTCGTTCTCTCTCTCAACTTTAAAGGTAATGTATAACACATGCACAGTGTTATAAGTAATAAGTATACAGTCCAATGAATACTTAAAAAGTAAACAAACACATTTAACTGCCACCAAGATCAAGAAATAGAACATAATTAGCACCCTGGAGTCCTCCCTTCCTTCCAGGGTCCTTGCCTCCCAGTCATTATCACTCCCTAAAACCCTAACCACTATTTTGACATTTATCACCATAGAAGTGGGGGGGGGGATATCTTTGTTGCCTGAGGGGGAACAAAAATGGGTTAAGTAGGATACCAAAAGTGCTCTCTATAAAGGAAAAGATAGAAAAATAGGACTTAAAATTAAGAATTTCCGTTCTGAAAAGATGCCTTTAAGAGAGTGAAAAAAGAGCCACTAAGTGGTAGAAAATATCTGTCATACTTGTATTTGATTCAGCACCAGAATAAACAACTTCTACATGTCAACAAGGAAAAGCCATCTTGATAAAAGTAGATATGCAAGTGGCCAAAGAGTGTGTGAAAATGAGGCAGGCTAGCGAGGAGCTAGGAAAATCCCTGGCAAGTGGAACAGGGAAACCGAGACAGATGGCCAGAGCCATTTACAGCCAGTTAGAAAATGTCACCTCCCTAGAGATGACATCCAGGCCTCGGTTGTATTTCAGCTCCAGGCCAAGAAAAGCAGAAAACCCAGCTGCAGTGACCGATGCAGAAAACCAGCCCGTCGCTGACCAATCAGGGGAGACCATGACCCTGAAAGGGCACACCTGAAAACTGATGAATATTCTGCTGAAACCCTCTCCTGAGACAAGCCCAAAGGGTCCCATCTGCAAGAGAGATAAAAGCCTCAAGACAAAGTGCCCAGCGTGCACGCCCTCCCTCTGGGGAGCAGCCCTTGCCATTCCCTTTCCCCGCTTCCTCCCCGACTACTTTCCTCACAGGCACACGTCTCCTAGACTCTGCATCTCCTAAACTCTAAGGCGATGGGCAGCTGGCAGCTTGTGCCAGGCTAATCCCCTGAACCTGTCCCCAAAACCTCCTTTTCTCTGACTTCCCCATGAGCTAAGGCAGCCCGGCCAAGCTCTCCTGTTGCTTCTACGCTAAGCCCTTCCTTGTTTTACTGTCCCCAACTTTTATACATGGATCCTCATGGTCACCTGGACTCATGCTGTGAAATCTTTTCTACACAAAGTCAAGAGCCCATGCACTACGGCTGGCCCTCGGCAGAGCCGTTCAGGGCCAGGTCCCTGTCTGGTAAGACCAGGACCAAGTCCTCACGAGCATGAGCCACAGTTACTAATTTAAAGGGCCATAAGACAGGATGCAGAGGTCCTCACACGCCCCCTGGCATCCCCGAGCACCTCCTGCCTTTGGACACATCCTCAGAAACCTGAGCTCCTAGAGGGTATGTTGTCATGGGGAGCCAGGGACAGCCCTGGGAGAGTAGCAGGAATGCCCAGGAAAGGGGCCACGTTGCTCTTTACCTCCTCGGTTCCACATAGCTCGCTGCTCTGGTGCAATGAACCCTGCTGCAGGCAGGGCGAAAGGTGCCCAGAACTCTCCTCTTACCATCATCTGGGAAAGAATAACCAGAGCTAACACTCACAATTAGCAGCGTCATCTCTTTCATTGCTCAAAGAAGAGCTATCATTTAGTTATCATTACATCCTTTTTTTTACTGCCAAGATACTGAGGCCCAGAGAATTTAGTTAACTTGCCCTTGGTCATCTAGCCAGGAAGTAGCCAAGCTGGACCTACCTGTCAGGCCCTAGAGCCAGATCGCTCAACCAGACCACTGATGGGAGATGCCCAATATTGTTGTGGTCCGGTGAGGTCATAGGTGAGCCTGAGAGAGGTTAATGAGTAAACCTATGTTAATTGGATGTATTTTTTTCTGACAGCTGCTATAACTAAGTACCACAGACTGGGTGGTTTAAAATAACAGACATGGTTATCTCACAGTTCTGGAGCCCAGAAGTCTGAGATTCAGGTGTCGGGAGGGCCATGCTCCCTCTGAAACCTCACAAGGAGGACCTGCCCTTGCCTCTTCCTAACTTCCGGTGGTCGCTGACAATCCTTGGTACTCCTTGGCTTGACTATGCATCACTCTAAGCTCTGCCTCCACTGTCACATGGTGTTCTTCCTCCTGTGTCTCTGTCTCCGAGTCTCTTCTAAGTACGCCAGTCATGTTGGATTAAGGGTCCACCCTGCTCAACTATGACCTCATCTTAACTAATTACATCCAAAAGGCCCTATGTCCAAATAAGATCACATTCGGAGGTGCTCGGCGTTAAGAATTTAACATACCTTTTGGGGGAACACAGTTCAGCCCCTAATATTCTGCTTGAGTTCTTTTGATGTTTTAACCTTTAAACTTTTAGCCAGAGCTAGAGAAGTGAGTACCTTGCCCAGTCACAGAGCTAATAAGTGGTAAGAAACAGCACTTACCCTGCTCCACTAGGTCCTGCCAGGACGTGGTGCAAGGCCAACAGCCATCGAGGGGGGCGGGGGTCTCATTAGAAAGTCACAATAACAATGTCTTGCATTTATATGTAGGGGCTTAGAGATTATAGAACACCTTCATACCCAAAGCAAAAAGAAAGGAAGAAAAAGGGTTGTGGCCATAATCACTTTCAAACTGACAGGCTACCTCTTGAAAGAAATGTCGGAAGTAGTGAAACCGTAAGGGTAAAAAAAAATTTTTTTTTCCTGGGGGACTGTATTGTGCTATTTATCTGGTCAAAGGAAAATAGCTCTTTGCTGGCGAAGCCTTGGCTTTTGTCAAGCAGTGTGCTTCTCCCAGAGCTCGGGGCGGGCTGGGCTGGGTTGGCCTTCCTCTGAAAGCAATCGGAAGGCTTTCTTCCCGTGAGGTCTTTCATTCTTGTGAGCTTTTATTCCTCTAGTTCTCCTGTTCATTATCGGTAAATGGGGGGCTCCCAGTATTATGCAAAAGTTTACCCCCAGGCTCCGCTCTGTTACTAGGACACCCAAGATTCCAGAAAGAATATGTAATTGTTTCTGGCACAAGGTAGCGTGAACGTCTGTCTCTAGGTTGCCTGCTATTTGCTTTGC
Organism: Mormoops blainvillei; assembly: GCA_004026545.1. Lineage (NCBI taxonomy): Eukaryota > Metazoa > Chordata > Mammalia > Chiroptera > Mormoopidae > Mormoops > Mormoops blainvillei. The sequence continues at coordinate 26,366 of PVJD01001670.1, forward strand.
CTTCGGGCTTTCAATTGTCAGCATTCCACCGTCAGGCAGGCAGCTATGGGAGTGTGCTAATTAGATCAGGTGCTTGATCTTGAAGCCTGCACCGGCAATGACTAGTAGTCGGCTTCAGTTTCGGAACTTTTGAGCACTACCTGTTTTTTCTCCCAGTCTGCCCGGGGAATGTAATTATCTTGTCAGCCAAGAAGCTGTAGTACAGAGCTGAACGAGTGCTCCAGTGCTCAGCAGCAGTAACAGAGTGATAAGAAAAGACAAATGGACCCACTGTGCGTGACTGTTCTGAGACAAACAAGTGCAGAGAGGCGTTGGAGAATGGAGACTCAGAGCAAAAAGAGGCTACATGGGATAGTTGTGACTGAGGATTCCGCAGATCGTCTCTTAACAAAATTACCCTGCCTTTTGAGAGGAATTGCAGACCTGTGCTGGGGAAGGCAAATCCCAAAGCTTTAGGAAGCTTTTAAAACGGAAGCCATGTTGGGTTCATTAGCATGCTTTTTGGCTTTGCAGACCAAATGGCAGGTAATAAAACTTTGAAAGATGACTACTAGGAGCACAATGAAGGGGAGCAGAAAAGAGAAAACAGGTGTATGTACAAGGACTGCTAATGAGGTGCTGGCCCTCCTGCTTGTAGTGTGGAGGGTGGGCCAGCAGCATCAGCATCATTGGGAGCTTGTGAGAAATGCGGAGTTTCAGTTCCTAGGCCAGACTTGAATCAGTCTGCATTTTAACAAGCTTTACAGGTGACCAGATACACCAGGGGAGATTTTGAAAATCTTGATGCCTGGGTCTCAGGCCCAGAGATGCTGATTTAATTGAATCGGGGGTGTGGCCTGGGCATTGAGTGTTTTAGAAAGCTCCACAGGTAATTCTAAAGAGCACCAAAATGTAAGATTCGCTCATTTAGTATCATCTGTCCAGGGAGGGCCAAGGCAATTTGGAAAATAAAGGCGTTATGTTTTTAAACCTGTATACCTCTAGTTTAGAAGGTGTTTTCAATTATAATATAGTTCAATATTTTGTTGACTCCTAAGACATCTATTTCCTATTCAACAGTGAAAGTGGTGGTTTTAAATGTCTGTCGCCCACAACATAGCACTGTGCTCCCCACCGTCGGCCTTCCACGCTAATGGTCGGGTTTTAGCCTACCTCTCCCACTTCCTCTTGTTTGCCCACAGCGCACATCAACTGACTAGCCTCTCTTCAGTTTCTCAAACACACTGAACACTGAGTCCTTTACTGCTTCAAGTAAAGGCTTTTGCATATACCTTGTCCTCTTGAAAACTGCTCAACCTTCAGGTTGTTTCTTTATAATTGTAACAGTAATATGCTTGCCTTCTCTGACTCTATCTTACTTCTGGCCTTAATTTCTTTCATGACTGTTAGACTAACAGGTCCTGATACAGATTTGCTAATTAACTAGAGGAATTCTGCTTGAGGCTTAAGTTTTTGCAAGAACAGCCCCTTGCCAAAAGGTGCCCTTTCCTAAAGGATTAGGGAAATATGTACAAAGTAATGATGGCTTATCAAAGATTTGCAGGGGCCTCCAGGCCAAACTCAGATCAGTGGTGGTCAGCGAACTGGGAAACAAAGAGATTTAGAGATTTTGCACTCTTCCTTGGATCTCTGTTTGTATCTAGTGTCACAGACCTCTTGCCTGCCCTTCCTCCCTTCTCTTGACATAAAAGAAACCTGAATTCTGAGCTCTTTTAAGGTGGATCTGTGGAAGCTATAAGGCACCCCCATCTTCTTGAACTGGGCCTCCTTAGTCAATGAACCTTTCCTTACTCCAAATCTGACATATTGAATATTGGTCTTTGAATTGTCAGGCACACTGTGGGGTCGATGGACATGGCCCTTCACCCTCCCATTACTGAAGGCTGATCAGGGGGATCCTGGCCAGAAGGAATGTGTATTGTTTGGGAATGGATTATAATTCCTTCTTTATCCCCTTTTGGGAGCAGCTTCCTGTCCTGCGACTTTTCTTGACCTTTACCTTCTGCGTGTACACACTGATGTAATATAGCTCTGGGCCATACACAGGTTCATGCTACTTGGACCCATGCAGCCTTTGTCTGGGACCCCTTATGAAGAGCTTCACACTGGAGGAGGTGCAGCCTCTCTTGCACTGATCCACCACCATCAGTGCGCTCCCCTGTGATGTGAGTAATGGCACATCCATGTCTGCTAGTCCTTGGGTGTTGTTTTTTTTCTGGAATATCGTGAACACTTAAGCAGCTCCCTGGTTTGGAGCTCCTGTGTTGCAAGTGGTGTCACAAACAGGATATTCTGGAAAACACCCCTGTAGAGTAGACTGCATGTGACAACATGCTGGGTGGGGGAGGCCAGGGGCAAATACTGGAAATAGTGGGGTGAATCTCGGGGTGGTGCAGCAGCATTGGGGGGATGCTCCCAACACTCTCGCGGGTCTAGCAGAGAACCTGCACGGGGAGAGGAAGGGGCAGCTGGAGCCAAAGTACAGCAGTTAGAGGGGGAGCTTAAGTTAGGGAGAAAGATAAGGAAATAAGGTTCTAAGGCTAGTCTGAGTCCTTTCTTGAAATTTTGTCTTTGCTTTAGATTTTGTTTTTGTTTCTGCTTTGGGAAGGAGTGGCTTAGGTTGTATTTTAGACTAATTAGAATTGTTTTGCTAAAGGTCTGGTAAATGGGGTAAGATTTATGAAATATATTCATGAATTTGTCAACCTAAAGAGTGCTAATTACTTACATTTAAGTTAGGAAAAAATATTTGGCTTTAGTAATAAAAGGTGTAAATTATGGCAAAATATTTTGATGGAAATAGAATTAAAAGTAGATTGTTCTAATTTCTGGATGAGATAAAAGGGACTAGGAAAGTTGCAGAAGGATTGTTCAGAGGGAATAAGCAAAAAGACAAGCAAATGAGAACATTTTATGCTTTTCCTACCCAAATTAGTAAATCAAATTATGTGTATAGTCTTTATGTGTTCAGTCTTCATGTGTAGGTATGAAGACTGTGTATAGTTTGCATACCTTTGGTCTTTATTTGATATGTGTTCATCCGTGTATTACATGTGGTGTGTTTTTTGCCTCTGGATGGCATAATTAGGGTGTGATATTTTATTGGCCAAAAGAAAGTAAAAACTTACATAAATTAAACAAGATCCTATGGTCTGGACAAATTATTTAATGTGAAACCAGTTTTAAGTATAATTAATGTATTTTAAAGTTATTACTATAAAAATGTGTTGTTTTACAAAAAGTTTATGTTATAATCTTTTGGTTAAGTTTGTTTGACAGCATTGCCAAAGTTCAAATTTTAAGAGACATTTTAATTGAGAAATGACTTTAGGTTATTCCAATGGGCCCCTGGAATACCTCAAGTATTTATTCTCCCTCTTTTATAAAAGTGAAGTTTTAGAACTAATTAGGCCTATTTAATATGCTTAAAGTAAAAGGAAAACTTTGTCAAATAAAGAAATAGTATGTTCTATTTGTATACACATATTTTTATTATTAAAGTAGATGCTCTAGAGGTTATATGAGTTCTGATATATTTTCATTTGTAATTTTAATTGTTATGTTAAAGTGTTGTTGAAGGAAAGCAAATTCTTTAGTTAATTGCATTACACTTAACTCTGTACCATGTCATTTTAAGTTTTGTCTTTTATCAACAGTCGTTATTTTGCTCTAATGCATTAACAAAAATATGTTATGTCTTGGGAGGGGTTCATGGAGAGGACTCTGGCTTGTTTTGGACTGCATACTATTTTCAGATCATACCGTTGAACTGAGTGAAGGTTGCTGGAGCTCTGTGAAATGACAATGTTTATAAAGGTGTTTGCATTAGGATAAGGAGAAATTAGTTATGGGACAAAATTAAGGTAATTGTGGCTTTTATTACTTTTTGTTGAAAAACACTACTAATTTTTAATCATTTGTTTTTCAGACATAAGAAAACTTCCTGTTTCTTAAAGCATTTGGTAAAGTATATTTTCATAATCAATATTGAATATTGAGTCATCTATGTTTTTCTCCCTACCTGATCCCTCTGGAATTTGAAGTTCTTAATGAGTGAGTATTATTCTTTCCCTAACAATATGTTTGTTTGCATAAATCCAATAGGAATCTGATTTCTTCATAACAGGATGCATAAAGCCAATTTCCAATTGTGATTTTATCAACTAAGTCTTTGTCTATAATGTCATGATTAAAAAAGTCTTGCCTTAACTCTGGATGTCATCAGAAAGCTGTAAGGAATTAAGATTGACTTTGAAGCCAACAAAAGCTGCTTAGAGAAATGGCATGGTACCTTGCTTGGTCATGTGATTCATGAAAATCTTTCCAGGTGAAGAAAAAAGGTTACTTTCCTGAAATATGGCATGGTAAGAACTTCAAGACATTTTGGGGACCTCAAGAACTTGAGAAACTCACCCAAATCTACAGGTACTGAAGGCAAAGCCTGACGGCAGCTGTATGGCTTGGCTTCCCAGTCCAAAGGGGCTAATTAAAGCTCAGTCTAGGAATTCCTTATAGCATTCCAGCAAAGTAGATATAAGAAAGCCTATTGCTATTCCTGTTGTGTTTATACAAATAATCAGGCCAAATTGAAACTGGACCTAATACAGTGATTGAATTGGTCCTGATTTGGCTCTTTGATAAAAATGAGGTTGATTTTAGGGAAAAATTAGGTTTCAATAAAATCTGTTATACATAGTTATGGAAAGTAGACTCTAAATCAGTGAATTATCTGTAAAATTTCATTTCTTACCTATGAACTAGACTGGATCCTGAATTTCTCCAGGTTTCTTTCAAACTAGTGTTTTTTGGGGTTACTGAGAACTACTGATGTAGTATCAAGCATACAGAATTTACCTGAGCACATGATGATATCACCAGAGACATTTATACTACAGATAAAGAGGATATGTTAGATTGTCATTGCTTAATTTCATTCCAGCAACAGCCTTGCATTTGGAAGTCTTCTCATCTGACACGCTTGCAGACTCAGAAACTGGTTTATGGTTTGCTGTGTTCATTAACCTTTGTGTTCTTTCTGTTTTCATAGAATGTGTACTATGACTTTGTTTACTTGGTTTCTTTGTCAGGTTCTTAGAGGTTGTCTGGTTGGGTTCTGCAGAAGCAACACCTTATCCTAATGGGCAGGAATGCTGACTGCTAAGAACAACCACTCAGACTGTTGGGTCTTACAGAGTTCCTGACCATGGCCTCTGCGGGCCTGTTATGGTAGATCCGCCCTATGTGCCAGGCATGCTGAGATTTGCTGCGAAGCTTGAAGGCTTCTGACCCCCTCTTCAAACAGATGCATGAGAAGGTCTTTTCCTTTATGAGCGAGTAGGCCATCCACACCAAACCATAGCTCACGTGTACAGTTTGGGACAGCGTGGAGTGGCTGTCAGCATGACAAGTAGAAATACAACCTCCCATATCCATATGTGTTGAACGTGGAAACAAGAATGCAATGAAACTGTGCAACTCATGAGGTGGATGCCAGCAACCCTTCACAAGAATATTATGGTACTGACTGCTACAGACTATTGGTCACGTTCCTTTCGCCTGGGTCTCTTTGGCTTCTGTATTGCACTTTTAGTCTCAGGGTGTAGGCTTTACTGTATCTGTGGTATATGGATGCAATGTGCCAGCATGCTTACCACAGAGGTCCCCATCAGAAGAATTAATATGAAGAATGTGAGGTTGAAGAGCAACATTGGGGTGGAGTGTGGGGTCAATAGACATAGCCCTTCCCCTTCCCATGACCAAGGGCTGATCAGGGGGCCCCTGGCCACAAGGAATGTGTATTGTTTTAGAAATGGATTGTAATTCCCTTCTTATCTGCTTTAGGGAGCAGCTTCCTGTCCTGTGACTGCCTTTTTGACTTTTTCCTTCTGCATGTACACACTGATATAATGTAGCTCTGGACCACTCATAGGCTTGTGCAGCCTGGACCCATGCAGCCTTTGTCTGGGACCCCTTCTAATGAGCCTCACACTGGAGGAGGTACAGTCTCTCTGGCACTGACCTGCCACTGTCAGTGCACTCCCCTGTTATGTGAGTAATGGCATGTCCACATCTGCTAGCCCTCTAAGTGGTTTTTTAAAGGAATACCACAAATACTTAAGCAACTCCCTAGTTTGGAGCTCCTGCATTACACACAGAAACCTTGAACTGGTAACATAATCACTTCTTGAAAGGAGCTTTCCCTGAAGATCCTATTGAAGTAAGATCTCCATCTCTCCCCTTTCATTTATCTCCATCCCTACATACTATTGTTTCCTAGTTTTCAGTAAGTTTTCCAAATTTGTAGTGTAAATGTGTCTTAAATATTGCATGTGACATACTTATACTAAAAAACTATTTGTTGCTTATTTGAAATTCAAATTTAACTGGGCATCCTGTATTTTTATGTACTAAATCTGGCAATCCTATAGAGAAAAATATGCCACCCCAGAATAAATGAATGAAGTCTGCCCAAACTGTTCAAACTCAACAATATTTTCTTTTTCTAAAATTTTCTCTTTACTTTTTGAATATTCAATATACAGGGGCAACAGAATATTAATTAATTAATTAATTAATTAATACTAGCCCCTTTGCAGCATGTTTTGGGCTCTTTCAGATAATTAGACACAAAATTAAAATATATAATACTCCCAAACTCTTCTTATGTCCAAGGGGCTATCATTTTAACTTGTCTTTCATGCCTTGATGCCATATGTAACTGTTTAATAGGTTCTGCCACATGGAAAAAGCTTGCTTGCAGTTACACTTCTGCAGAGCAATCTCATCCTGCGCTAGCTTCCTTTAAGCATAGCTGTACATAGAAGTGCATTTGGGGCACGCAGAGTGGCTAACTGCATGCAACCTCAGGAAAGGCTTCAGGGGGAATATGAGTAACTGAATTAAATAGGAGTGTCTGCATTCTGTGGGGCCCTAAGATAGCATAAAGAAGGGTAATTACACAGCTTTGAGCACTTTGCAGTGCGGAGAGGAGCCTTTGGAGAAACTGAATTTATTCACAGGTATTGGAGTCCTCACCAAGGGGTATAAGAAAACATACTATAAATAACCTTTTGGTCCTACTAAAGTTGTCACATAAAGGTATAAAAAGTAATCAAGTATCATGGGAGTATGTAAAAAAGTAACCTGGTAAGTAAAAATGTAGTAATTATGATGTTCTGGAGCTGCTGGTAGGAGAGCAAGTTTGCTGCTATTTTAAAGCAGCCACCCTGTAAGTGTAGCAAACACAATTCCAAATTTGGTGGAATGACCTTGATTTCATTCAACGTTATTCTTGTCAATAAAGAATCACATAATGCATGTGACTGACACATAATTAAATGTAATTTTTATGCTTTTGTAAGACTGTAAATATATAAACTCATTAAAAAAATGTGAAAATACTTAATATGTAAAGTATGATGCCAATTATGTTAAAGTATGTAAATGTATGCAAAAGAAAAAAGAGAGGACTTATTCTAAAATGTCAAGAATGGTTAGCTATGCCTGAATGGTGAGTTTTGAATGATCTTTATTTTCTTCTTTGTGCTTTTCTGTATCCCCACTCTTTTTTTCTTCGAATAATGTGTTATTTTTACCATCAGAAAAAGTATTTTAAAGCATGGGGTGAGTTTTTTGGTGGGGAGAATCACACCCCCACATTGTCAGTAGGAGAGTAACTAAAAACAACCACTTTGGAGAGCCATTTGGGTATACCCAGGAGAGCTGAGGATGTCATTCCCTGTGACCTGGGGACTTCACTTCTACAAATGATTCCTCAATAGAGGACTTGTGTGCAAGGATGTGCACAGCTGCAACATTTGTAATGTTGCACAACTGGAAGAGATCTGATGCCCTCAGATGCAGCATGAGTACACTGCAGGAAACACACTTAATGGAACACGCACAGCTGTGGAAAGAGTAAACGGGCTACGCGTGTGCCCATGGATCAGCCTCAAAAACATGACATCGAGCACAACAATGTGAATGTACGTAATGTCACTAAACTATACACTTAAACATAGTTAAAATGGTAAATATTGTTTGTATATTTTACCGTAATTAAAAAACAAAACAAAACATAACATGAAACTGTAGAAATAATATGAAATTACACTTGTAAGCCAACACTATGTAATTATTTATGGATATACATATAATTTGGTAGTACAAAAAAATAAACAAGGGAATAATAAACACTTGAGTTCAGGAATACTGAACCTCTTTCTATGGAAAGAAAGAGGAGGTGGGGTCAGGCAGAGCCGGGCAAGTTATACAGCAGAGAAGTACATCTGAAATATTTTATTTCTTTAAAAAATCTAAAGCAAATATGGAGGCAAAATGGTAAGATTTGAGAAATCGGGGCATCAGACATGGATGGTCACTGTGGTACTCTATTTTTCTCTGTGCTCGAATTGTATCATCATAAACCGATAGCCTTTGTCAGGGCATGTGTCTCCTTCCCCCTTTGGTTGGAACGGTAGATAGCGATTACCACAGATAGTAGCTGTTTTAGATGGTTGACCAATGACATCATGCTTCCTAGCCTGTTCTTACCAACCAGACCTTAAATAATCCACAAGGCAGAATCCAAATGTTTCTCTTTTTTCCACACATTTAAAAATTCCTATATTCGTCTAAATTAACAGCAACACGAAAGGACCCTAGTGTTTACTGGCCTTGAAGGACTCCGCCATTTATAAGAATTTCACCTATCAGTTCACCTCTCAGGCAGCCCTGCTCTGTCCTTAGGCCCCGGGCTTTCGCAGCTCAGTGACTTTCAAAGTAAGTTACTTTATTTAAAAGGCTGCTTCTCTGGTAGTCTAGTGGCTACAAACTAGCATGTGTCTTTCACTAGAGCAGGTCAGGTTCAATTGCACCTTAAACTCAGTGGCTGAAGCTGTGGACTCAAACCGCCTAGATCCAAATCCTGGCTCTACCATGCAACTTGCTTTGTTATTTTGAGTTCTACAGCCATAAAATGGAGATTAAATGATAAAATGAGTTAAAATACTTACCCCCAGGCTGCCACCTAAAGAGCCCTCAGCAAATCTTCCCTATTATTCTTATAATCGTAGTTGCATATCACCTCCGGCCCTCAGTTTCTACCGCTATAAAGTGAAGGGAGGCTTGGTCCCACACTATGGCACCACCATCAAAGGTGGTTTATTCCACTTAACTCACTGCCCCTTTCAACAAATAGAAAAGAGTAAAAACAGAGAGACATGAAAAATCTAGCCCCTTGGCAAAGTTGTGCCTTGGGTCTATTTTCAGAATGCAACTTCTAAAATGCCCACATCCTGTTCTCTAGGCAAATTATTGGTCTACAAGTCTGTTAATGCCCTATGAGACTTACTGAGGGAGGCACTGTGTCTTAGGCTCCTCTATCATCAGAAACCCTGGTTCTTGGGAGGAACTCATGAAATGTTTGCTGAATGGATGAATAAACAAATGGATGCAATCAATAGTGTCTTGGTTCCAATCATATGCTAGACATTCTGGGTGTTTGGTAAATCTTGAAACATGTAGGCCCGGTATTGATGAAATCTCATGTCATATTGCTCCATGGGTTGGTTTAATAGGGCATCTTTAAATCAGCATTTTTTCTGCGTTTACTGTCTGGATTATGAGCCTTGGCATTCTTTAGAAGAAAAGTGCTATGTGGAATCTTAGGGGTAGTTACCGATGACTTTTCATTGTTGCAATTTATTAATAAGAATGGAAAATACTTCTGAAAACTTTGCCTTGATAATCCAAGGACAAGAGTCTTAGGTCCAAATCCTCTCTCCCTGAGAGAGGTTTTTATTAATGGGGAAAGTGCAGGCAGCGGGCTTGCCTCAGTCTTTGTTCCCAGACACCTCAGTTAAAGAGAGATCAAAATCCTTCCCCATTACACCTGGATTAAAAACAATTTATCAACTTCATGGATATTTCTCATAATCCACAAACTTTCTTTATATTCCTAGATGGTTTTATTTTTTCTAAAAGCATAAATTTGGAATACTCCATTACAGGATGAAGGTGATAGGATAAAAAAAAAAACAACTTTCTAGACCATGCCCTAAAATGACTTCCATTAGAGCTAACTATATTTTATCTGTGCAAACATCATTGGAATTCATGGCGATGTCCCCCCTCCAGGCTGAGTCACAGCGTACTAAAGCTGAAAGTCATTCTGTGTGTGTGTGTGTTTTGTAAAAATTGGGGCCAGCGATAAAGGGGTTTTCATTCGATCAAAATTGTTTTGATCTTTTCCAACAGTGAACATTATAAAACAAAACGATAACAAAACAGCTAACAAATAGCAAAAGCATCCAGTTTTTGTTATATCTTCCTCCCTAATTTCTCTGCCTCCTTTCAACTCTCTTGCTGCAGTGAAAAGCTCAAAAGATGAGCAAAAAGAAGAAAGAAGGGGTGAAATAAAAACTGGATTATTGATTCCTGAAAAACTGAAACTCATATATGGTCGATACTTTTCATAAGCTGCACCAGAACACCAGGCTCAGGGCCTATCATGGCTGCTGGTTGTGCCCGTTTCGGGACATGACGACCGTCAAGAGGGTAACTGCGCAGGGGTTTTCCTTTCATGGCCTAGCGAGCGGGCTCTGGACTTTTCCAACAAGTTGGTCCTAAGGCTGATGGCAGAGTGTTTGTTTCCTCTCTGGTGCCATCTGTGTCAAAGTGGAGGGGAAGGGAGGGGACTGGGACAGCCCGGGTTGCAGAGATGGCAGTAGCATTGGGTCAGGCACCACCCCCTGCTCTGGTGCATGGCCTCCCTCAACCTTGGCAGGTATTTGTCACCCAAAACTCCAAATCCCTATATAGAAACTTTGACTCAGTTTGAGAAAGATGAGGTACTTACATTGCAATTTTTAAAGAATTCATTCAACAGATACTTACTGAGAACCTACTATACAGAGAGAATTGTCCTAAACAGAAAGATGGGTAAGACTCACCATTTTCCTCAAAGAGAGATAATTGAGGGTTTTTTACCTCCACAGAGAGGGGTCCTATGGTAACATAAAAACCTGCCCGGGTCCCCTGTCCCCACGCTTTAGACACATCATTCTGTTCTAATAACCATAAGGACATCGATTAGTGGTCATAGATATTACTGATGAAACTGGATGTGTCTATTACCAATACATCTTATTTACTTTCTAAGTGCAGTGTTTCAACATTACGTCATAAATACCTGGTCATATAATAATTATTGTTATTAACTTCACAAAACTCATATTTTCCAGGCAGTTGTAGACATTTTGAAATATATAGGATATTTTAAATTCTTGAAAATAAGGTGATTAATAGTATGATTTGATAATATAATGAAGAACTCTGATTTAATTGCTTTTTATCTCAATATCTCACTAGGAAGTAAAGACTAGTCAAATCAGATAGTTAGGGTTTAGTAGCCTGATACTATCTTAATGTAAATTAACAATAAACATTTGAAAACAACAGAGTAGATTAAAAAATAATTTCTAAGGTTAGATAATTGAATCCTGAAGCAAAATGGTATTTAGCACTAGAATGTAATATACTATCTACTGCTCAGCCTATTATCTATCATTATCATTTGAACCCTGTAATTGAACAAACAGGAAACTATTCATAATAATAAGTTTGTTCAAAATCATCTGTTTGCTGGAGTCTGGGGTGCACCCTGCAGTCCTATTGAACTGAAGGAGAAATTGCTTACTTCACCCTTTCCATTGTTTGCTCATCTCTTGTTACCACAAAGTACAGTACACTACACACCTGGGCAGTACAAAGCATCTTACCAAAATTACTGAAAAAACAGTCATTTTCCCTGCATTCTGTAAATGAGCACCATAAATCTTATTTGCTGCAAGAGGAGGTGCCATTGAACCTGACCCGTCCCCTGCCTGGGGTATATGCACCCAACTACGCTTAACACAGAACTGGGACAAGCAATTTGCCCTCTGGAATTTCCATTAGATTCAACCACTTAGTTGCTTTATTAATCCTAACGCTTGTTTTGTTTTCAGTGATTCTTTGGTAGTTATGTCCTATCACAGCTATCCAAACATCAGGTTGCACAGAGCTCCTGCACACACAGGGCTCCTTCTAAGAGATTTAAATGGAAAAGCAACAGGAGCCATTATTGGTCTATTTTCAGTTTTCATTATCGATAAAATAAGAGATCAGCATTTTCATGCTGTGTGAAGCCTTCAGGGAAGTGCAATGCTGCTGTCATTATCTTTAAACCTGGCTGCTGCCTGCCCTGACTAATGCAAATGGAATGGCGGGTCCAACGAAATAAAAATAAAATAATGAAAGAACAGCAGTCATAGAATGGGCTGCTGACCTGGTCCGCTGAGGGGCTCCCTGAAAATGTCTCTTTGAATTTAGCAGAGCTTGGATGGTAGAGACCACAGATCATGACAGAACATAAATTCGCCTCATAATGAGATTAGTAGGCAGGCAAAATAAATGTCCTGCTGTTACTTTAGAGGCAGGTTCTAATCTGGTGTTTTCCATGAAAATGATCATTTTCTTTGCAAAAGGGGAAACATGGATGCAACGAGCTTAAACCTGACAAGTTCTGTTTTGCCGTGTAGTTATTTTTCACCTTCCCCTGTCTTTTTAATAGCAGTTTTGAGGAGGTGTATAAATGAATTGTGAGTCTTAAAGACTGTTACCAACGTGAGTTATAGATGTCTATGTTCATGACCATCGGTCGTGTTTCCCTGGCTCTCTTTTTAAGAAAAGTTCTGTGCAACCCCTCCTCCCACTTCTAAACAGGAGCCCTGCTGAGGAGGAGGTGTTGAGACCCCCAGGGTCCTCTCAAGCTAGTCCTAAGGATCAAAGGCAGAATAGACTCACTATTGTATTTGCAGCATATTGCAGCTCCACTACTTAAAACCACTGGAAACAAGTATCACATACTAAAGAGCCTGAAGAAAATGCCCAGATCAGGTGAACCCACATGGTCTCAGAGTAGAACAAAGGCTTTGAGTATGCAGCTTTATTTCAAGGGACTTCCTTGGTTTTCAGCAGAAGGCAATCTCACCTGGAGTACAATACCTTCCTCTCATTAAAAATGCAAGATAGGATCTCCTCTTGAATCCTTTCTACAGAACCTGATGCAAGTTCATGGGCTGCACCGTCCTTAGCAGTGAGTGGCATTTAATCAAAGCCTCTGTGAAATAATGTCAGTTTCCCGAGCCCTGTAAATTCACCAAGCTTGTTAAGAGGTCCTTTCAAAAGGAATGGGAGATCAGACCGAATTTAGGCTTATTTGAAGTTTCTGCGTGGAAGTCAGAGACTTTAATGTACGTCTATTTTCTCTAGATTTTCTGGGGCCCAGGCTAGAGACTCCTTACTTCTCTGTGACATTGCCCATTAGGAAAAGACCATTTGATAGTAGCTCATTTCATGGCATTTTGACATATTGTTTTTCTTAGGCTCAAAGGACACCACAGAAATCTTTTGTGTTTGCATGTGCATCTTACGGTTTGGGCATTGGTTATCAAGCATTATTTCATCTAATGAAACCGTTCTCTTTCTGCAGTTGGTGCTTCCATCCCAAACTTGAACTGCAAATCCAGCTGCTTTAAAGGGGAAGTTACTTTCTGGCCCAATTTAACAAGTTTTCTTTCAACTTTTTACTTCTCAACAGCTTACTTGAATTGTGTCTCTATTTATATATATTTTTATGTATCTCATTGGCAAATGTCAGAGAATTTAAAATCAATTCTCCCCCCATCCTCATAATTTTCTCTGCTACCTGTTGACTCCTTCCTTATCAGATGAAATAGTTCAAGGAAAGATGGGCTACTTTTCCATTAGGCAGGGAGTCCTATGTTTATTGGTCCTCTCTTTCAACTCACCTTTTCATTTCCATAACTCCTTCTTCATGGTCCCATCATATCTGTCCCCCACTCTTCTCTGCACCTCTGTGTTTATAATTTAAATTGTAAACAGTAGCTGAGTCTACTTTGCCAAGTGTCCAGTATACTTGGCACATGTTTCTAATGATTTTCTAATGATTTTCTCATGCGTTAAACTCACAGAGTTAATGTTAAAGTTTCAGGTTGGATAATCTCCCTGAAGGAATTTCCTGAATTATGTTTGCTTACCTCATATAAATGAACTTGCTCTTTGGTTACGGCAAAGATCAGTAGCACGTTGTTTTGCACCAGTTTATCAATGAGTTGTCCAATTGTGGGATATTCCTAAAATTAACATATAGATTTTAAGTATCATCTTAACAAAAACATGCAAAATGAAGAAAAGAATGTTTCTTCCAAAGATATCTTAATGAGTTTGGCATTTCAATGCTCATAGGCATTATTGTGTCTATCACTCTAAGTAAACAAATATACAACTGGCATTATTTACTTAATTGGTTTTAATAATTGTTTCCTCAATCTTGTAAATCCCCTTAATTCCTAAGAGTCAGTGTCTGTCAATTTGGTGTGGTGTATTTATGCTCTGTTCTTCTAAAGATATCCCTTGAAATTTATTTAATGACTGGTAGTATGTCATATTTTCACATTTCCTCTTCTAAGTGCCATTGGCCGGCAGACTCAAGTTAGAGGGGATGTTAGAGTGGGGGAAGGAGTAGACTATGATGGATATGATTGGGTGGCCCTTGTAGCTCTGAAACTGGTACTGGAATAGAATGAGGTGGCACAAAGGCCGAAGAAGGGGCAGACAACTGATGAGTGACACACTACAACTCCTATCTGATTTGAGATATTCCTCTGCCAATTCTTGGGTTTGGTCTTACTGCTTCTTTGATGTCACTAATCAGTTTCATGGGGTCCTGAAATATTTTTATAGGACAGTTGAAGACACATTGTACTTCTGTCCCATTGACACATCACTCCCAAGTTATATGGATACTTTAAAAAATAAAGCAGTCATTTATTATCAAATCTGAAGAGGGCCTTTATTTTCCAAGGCTGAAAAACAGGTGGCATCTTTGCCTCTTATATGAATCCAAATGTGGATAATGTACAAAGAGGAAACTCAAATGAAAGATTAGCCTACAAACAACCAAATGAAGAAATTGTCAATAATGTGTTCATTTGAATGAAATCAGCCCAAGTAGAGGGACACTGTACACTAATGTGCGGTGTTCACATACTCCCAGCACTTCAGGCAAATGACCCTTCCCCTCACTGCAAATCTGGGTGTGTAATACATGCTTTCCATGCCATATGGGTTTTTATTATTAGATACTGGTAAAATCCAGAAATATAGATCTTCCTCAGTCTGACATTTTCTCTCTCCTCTGCTGTCCAAGTGCCCAAACACTAAGCATCCTTCACCCTTAAGCATGAATTCCTCCAATGCTGACCCCTCCTTATCTCCACAAGTTCTCAAACCTTTCAACTGCTGTGCATCTGTTGCCAGAATCATATCATGTAGCCCTTCATAGGTGGGCAAATGTAATTTTCTATTTGATCCACATCAGTTGGTTTAATTCCCACAATAGTCATCTAAGTTCCTCAAGGCCAGGAATCGTGTCTTATTATTTTGTGGCCCCAGGAACTTGGCCCAGGTTTGAGTGCATAGAAAATTCTCAAAAGACCCAGGGGGCTATGATACAGGCAGGCTTGGAAACAGCTCATGGTTTCTGTGCATTTGTAGAAACTCAGCAAGGATGAATTAAATATTTAGAGATGAGATGGTCATATTAAGCAACAGGTAGTGTTTGCTTCTGTGGTCCTACTTTTTCCAAGATATCTATTGAGGAGCATTTAAATAGTTGCAAAAGCGGGGGGTGCTCATTTCACACAATTTCTTGCTCCTTGTTGGCTAAAAGACAATATGTGGCTACCCTCATTGATCTTATGAGATAGAAAGGCAGTTTATATAATTAAATAAGTTTGGGGAATACTATTAATCAAAAGCTATAGGGAAACATTCGTGTCCAAGTTTAGAAATTTAGGCAAGGAATGGTAGCAGATAATGTAGGAACCATTAGATTTTAAAAAACTAATTGGCAGCCCTGTATTAAGCATTTATATACATTATTACACTGAATTCTTGTTTTGGAGAATGGTTTTTTTTTTTTTTTCCTAATCTGATATTAGAATTCTTTCTCTTTCTCTTTTATTCTCTTTTTCTTTTACTTTCTCTTTCTCCTCTCTCTCTCCCTCCCTCTCTTCCCCTACATATACTTTTACAGCATTGCCATTTTAAGATGTCACTTAAAATTTCTGGACCATATTTTTCCAGATATTAAATGGGGATAATATAACCTTCCTAGGTTACTGCTTCCTAATTCAACTCTATTTCATTAAGTAGTCGGCGCCCACTGTGTTCCAGGCATACCTGGCTCTGAGGAACACACATTAGAAAAACAGAGACAGGGGTGAGCAAACACATTTTTACACAGCGATGGGCAAGGCGACGTGTATGTATGAGAGTGTGGGGAGAGGTGATCACTATCTGGCCCAGCAGCCATCTGAAAGGGCCCCCTGGGAGCAGCCATGACTGAGCTGGGTTTTGAAGAATAATTAAGGTCCCTTAGCAGCCTGGGGAGGGGAGGGCATCCCGGGCAGAGAGAATAACACAAGCGCACACATGGCAGCCTCACAGCCTGTTCAAGGAGAGCAGTTACATACACAAGATTCTGGTAGCAACTGAATGAAATAATGTACATTGAAGTAGCTCTGAAAATTTTACCGTGTTTTACAGAAGCGTTTTTTCCCCTTCATGTCATCAGCATTTTTTAAATGACAAAAAATACACCAAATGTTAATAAGCACCGACCAAGCAGTACTTGACTTTCTGTTTCCCGCACAGTTCAATGGTCCTTGAAAGCATGGCATTATTTAGGAAGCATGCACTGGGACCATCATTCACAGCAACCCCTAGGTGATTACAGTTTTGGTCTGAGTTCTCCTTTTTGGGGCTCTGGTTGAGAACAGAATGAGCTAACTCTTCTGCTTTTTGCTGGCCTCTGGCTCTTTGAAAAATTGGGAGGTTCTGGGATCATCTTTGCTACAGCAGATCCCGACTTCTCACATAGACCCACCACCGACCTGTGCTCCTGTGGGAACCTCTAAGGGTATGAGGATCAAGACAGGGCAATTTATTAATCTCAAATCAGAAAATGTATACTGTTTTCACCACGTTTGTGTTATTCTGCTATGTACTACAGCAATTGTTGCTTCATTTGCCTTCTTATAGCCCGGAAAACAGTGTAGAGTGCAGATTACACACCAAGACATTCGACATGGAGTATTCATTCTTGCTGTCCAAGTGACAGAGCCCATCGTTTGGAATGACAATGCCTGCCAGTTTGCTGTCCATTCCAAAATGAGAGTCAGCATCGCTCACAAAGACCAGGAGGTGGAGGGAGTCATTCCGCCAGCCAATTTTTTCCTACAGTGAGAAGGAAACATTTACATTGCATTGGACAGAGGCAGGCATTTATCGAGAGTGAATCGATTATGATTGGATACATTCAGATTATAAGCTTACATTGCTGGTCTATTTTAGCTTTTTTTCTCTTTTGTGAGTTGATAATATTAATGTAGTAAAAACACAAAATTCTGTGATATTTGCTTTTTCCTGGATAACACTTTCAGATGATTTATGCTTCAGAAAAAATAGTTTCACTACAATCAGTATCCACTTGATCCTGACTTTTACATAGTTATTTTTACTGTCCAGTTTCAATTTGCCAGAAAAATGAGTGGAGGGAGGTCATAGATTATCCCAAATCCAGGCTGAAGAAAAACTAGTCAGAATGCCGCACGAAATGGAGTCTGCGTAGGCCTGTTTTATTAAACTGTCACCTAACATTTAGGCACATATTTATCTTTCTACTGTGTCATTCAAAAATTATACATGTAATAAAAGGAAAAGAATTGCTTATCAAAGTATCACCGTACAGCATTGCTAATTAAGATGGTCTGTTGGCTGTTCCTTAGCAGAGCTCTCGTTTTTAATTAACGTTAGCCCAGGACTAGTTGGGCGAAAGTTCATCCTGGCCGCACCAACCCCCTTTATCCCATCCATTTCCTTCCTTCCTTCCTTCCCTAGCTCTCCCACCTTCTAGGAACTTCAGCCCTATTTCTTGATATTTTCCACCAAGAGCTGTCATGCGAAGATGGGAATCATTCCTGTGGGTGGGTAAGTGTCGGATTATCAAGGAGTAGTGGTGCTCCCGCACTGTTGCAGGGACAGTGTGGCTTCAGATGCTCATTTTGTTGGTTCAAAACAATGAATATCTAATCATATATCGAAATGTATACTAACTCATGGCATTTTTACTTTTTTGATTATTTCTGCCTTTGATTTTTTTTACCATGATTAGATAAAAAAACGGATGAATCTGATTTAATTTTTTGAAAATTAATCACACTTGACTTGTAGTACAATTCCCCCAATACTTCTACAATTTTATTAGGTTATTCAAGTATCAGGCATAAAACTGTCCCATTATAATACGACCAAATTAAAAATTTTACAGAAATTCTGTTTTAAGAAAAATATCCAATGTAGAAATATAACAGTTAAAGAAAAGATAAAGTTAGCCAAACTTTTCAAAGTAGATGTGGTAATAAGAGATGAAATTTGTGTTCCCAGAGTAAAACACCCTCCCCCTCAGCATACCTTACACACAGCAGCCTGCATAATTGCATCAAATCCACCTTCAGGTGTGTCAATATTAGCAGAAATTTTCTGATTCTTCACAATTTCATTGAATCTTTCAGCATCATTTGTCAATGGCAAAATGTGCTTGAATCCAAATGTGGGTAAGCAGATGTATGGAATACTACTGCAAAAATAAAATGTAAAAAGATGCTTGATGAAATATTCATAGATCTAATAGTCTGGTAACATTTTCTTAAGTGAAAATAAATTTTTCTGAGGTGCCTAACTCTGTAACTTGGTTATGAGTCTCATTGCTAAGGTTGTTTTATCATCTCCCGCCCATTCCTTCCAAATTAACTATATTAGCTAACATGTAGAGCTTTTTGTGTCCTACACTGACTCAAGCTCAGGTAATAGGTAATCAGGTGATCAAACTCCAAACTCCTGTGTGCTTGTATACATGTGTGTGTAATCACCACCTCCCATTGCCTCTCAACCAAAATCCACCATTAAGTTTACACGATGACAACAATTACTTTGTATTCCAACATCCTAAGTTGTCATCAAGTGTGAGTCACCCTGTAGCAAAACTGAGAGTGAAACCTTTCTTTTTCCTCCCTCTACTCCCTCCTGCACTCCCAGCCCTGCCCGCCAAGGGCCCCAAAACCAGCGAAGAGCTCTTGGTTCTAGATCCTGGCTCTTCTATGACTGAACAGACGGTTGTGGACCAGCCTAGGAATAAAACCACCACTTAAAACAGTTTCCATACGGGGAAAATGCCATATTAGGATATTTGCTCCCAAAATATTGCAGTGGAACAGAAAGGGCTGGTCGTCAGTTCAGCCACATCTTATTCTGAAAGCCAGTTAGTAGCTGTAGCATAAGACTTGGAGCAAGTTACTCAACCGTCTCAGTTTCGTGGAATGGAGACAATAGTATAGAGCAGAGGTTCTCAAAGTGTAGTCCGTAGACCAGTAGCATGATCCTCCCTTGTTATAAGTGCACAACCTGGGGCACTACTGCAGACCTACTGGGTTAGAAATGTTAGGGGTGGGCTCAGCAATCTGTGTTTTCTAGAGGTTGGGAGACCCTAGTGTAGACATAGGGATGAAAAAGGCATAGCTCCAAGAGAGGCTATGGTATGCTGCCTGGGGAGAGCTGGTTGACTCATGGAAGAGTAGCTTTGCAGGATCAAAAGCCTATCTCGTCAACACAGAAAAAACCAGTACATCTTTCCGGATTGGGCTCCTGTTCAGCAAGTTCATCTGCCTGAGGTTTATAGTGAATCCTCATTGTTCATGATTCCATATCTGCAAAGTCATCTACTTGCTAAAATTTCTTTGTAACCTCAGAACCAACAGTCTCGGTACTTTCTCAGTTGTTTGTGTAAATGCACGGTGTGGCAAAAAAAAAAAAAAAAAAAATTAAGTCACTTGATACATGTGTTCCCCGTTGAGGTCAAGCGAGGCTTTGCCTTCTTGCTTTATAGCTCTCATTCTGTAACAGGTGTCCCTTTCATGCGCTTTTGGTGCCATGTTTTTTGCATCCTTGTGTTTTTGTTGGTGATTATGTTGTTTAGAGAGGCCCTCAAGTGTGGTACTGAGGGGCTCTCTAGCTGTCTAGTGTTCCTAAGTGCAAGAAGGCAGTGATGTGTCTTATGGAGAACGTAAGTATATTTGAAATGCTTTGTCCTGGAGTGAGTTATAGTGGCTGTCGGCTATGAGTTCAATGTTAATGAATTAGCAATATATATTAAATAGGATATTTTTAAACAGAATTATGTATTAGTCGGTTGGTGAAAGCATGACCAGCGGCTCACAGGAACCCAACCCTGTGTTTCCCCTAGGAGCAATGGTTCAGCATTTGCTAATTCAGTGTTCAAGGAGACTATACAAGATTCTTGTGGATAATGAGAATAAACTGTATGTACAAATCAGAATGACTATGGCTTCATTCACACAGAATAATAGATCTCTGCTGGGACTGGAATGCCCCTATCTACCAGGGCAGTCATTTTCATACCATCAGTACACTTTCACCGAAAGGAGGTCATAATCTATGTCCTTAAGGTTCAGAACAAAAGGAATCGGAGGATCCCAGCCCTGACTGGTAAAGTTGGAGGTGTCCCAATATAGCAATCTCCAGAATGGGTGCTAGTGGTCGTACCTGGCTCTACCCCAGCCTGTCGTCAGCTAACAAAAGTTTGGGAAGCTATGGAGGCTCATGAGGCTAGAAACTGTAAGTGCCTTGGCTGAGGCCCTCGGACGAAATGTAGCCCCTACTTGCAGCTGTGCCCCTTTTTTCCTCACACCCCCCCAACCTGCCTGGCCTGTGCATTCTTTAGCTATGACAGGCTACCGAGTCTGGTGGGCCCAGGAGCCAGCCTGTCACTTCCAGAGAACTTTCCGTATTTCCTTTCTGATTCATATGTTTAACTTGAGCTCTCAGAAGGCAATCTTATTCTCTCATTTTTAATATCTTACATGGGCTTTCATTGAAACTCTGAAGAGTTGATCACATATAGCATCTACCTAGCAGAAGAGTCTTGAAGGAGATAAAATGTGCAAAACACACAGCACGGTGAGCTTGTCTGAGTAAGTGCCTACTAAATATTGGTGTCACTTCTTACATAAATCACTTCACACAGAGTCTAGCACTAATCTGAGGGCAGATGATAGATTTGGCTAATGATATTTCTAGAATCAGAAGGTTTTCTCTTGATTAATAAAGCATATTAATGGAAGAAAATTTGTGTTTTATATGAAAGTGTAAGAAAATTAAAACATAAATTTTAATGGTTAGGAGATGTATCATAGGTTATTTGACCTTCTATTACTGAAAATTTATTTCAGAAATTTTTCTGTAATGAAATAATGTAGTGATCTTTATATGTACATCTTTGCAAACTCCAAAAAACACTACAGATTAAATGAAAACAGGTTTTACAAGTGTAGTGCACAGACCCATAGAGGTCCACCCCTAAGGCCTTTTCAGATTCCTTAAGATCAAACTTTTTTCACAATAATAAAAGATATTATGTGTCTTTTTTTTTAAATTGTGTTGACATTTGTACTGATGATGCAAAAGCCATAGTGAGCAAAACTGCTAGTGCCTTAGCATGGATCAAGGCACAAAACTGCACAGTTGTCCTTATAGTTCTTTTACCAGCAAGTGTTTATCATAATAATTTTTAAAGTGCAAGTTTTACTTGATTGTCCTTGATGGAGCAGGAAAAGTTGTTAATTGTATTAAGTATACACCCTTGAAAACATGTGTTTAAGAAATATTTCTGTGTGACCCCACTGGAAACATATATACAGCATTTCTGCAGCACATCAAAGTACGATGTTTATAGTGGAAAAGAGCTTCATGATTGTTTGAGCTGAAATGGCCCTTCTTTATTTATAGAATACCATTTTCACCTGAAACAATGCTTGACCGTTGAGCTGTTATTCCAACTTAGGTATTTGGTAGACATGTTTTTAAAAATGAGGAAAGTGAGCCTTGACCAGTGTGACTCAGTTGGTCTGTTGTTGTCCTGCAAAGTGAAAGGTTGCCAGTTCGATTCCTGGTCAGGGCAAATGCCTGGGTTGTGGGTTAGGTTCCCGGTTGGGATCCTAACAAAGCAGGTTGGGATCCATACAAAAAGGCAACCAATCAATGTTTCTTTCCCTCTCTTTCTCTTCCCCTTTCTCTCTCTCTAAAAATAAATAAATAACATCTTACACACACACAAAATAAAAAGGAAAGTGAGCCTGCCACTTCAAGGAAAACAATGAATGATCTGTATTTGTTACCAAAGATAAAATTTGAGGTAGCTAAAAAATTAGAGTTTTGGAAAACTTTCATCTGTCACTTATGAGATTAATAATTACCCAATACATCAAGAATTATCTGATGATATTGATGGTGATATTAACAAATATGATGTTTATGATAATGCCTTATGAAATTTGGAAGATCTGCATAACTCAGTGAAACAATGTTTTCCAAAGGGCCAAAGCATTATATTACAAAATCATGCACATTAGTAAAAGTCATTCAAAGGGCAAGACAGGCCAATGGCTTTTAAAGTAACAGAATATGAAAAGTTCATTGGTATTGTTTCAGATTCCATACTGAAACTAACTTTTACCTCTGGGTTAGTTTGAATGTAGTGTCAAGAAGAGTATCCACAGTCACGAGAAAAAGCTGTTAAATGCATCTCCCTTTTCTAACTGTATGAGGTTTGACTTTCCTCGTGGAATTTACGCAAAACAAAATATTGCAACAGATTAAATACAGAAGCAAGTGTAAACATCTAGTCGTCTTCTATTAAACCAGATGTTAGCAGGTTTGTAAAAATCTAAAAACAGGGCTGCTCTTTTGGCTGATTTTTGTTTTGGAAAAATACATTTTTTAAAAAAAAAAATGTGTTACAGGAATATACAGTGCATTTCTAATTATAATTATTAAATCAATAACCAATGACTTAAATTTTGTCAGTTTATTTTCTAATATGATGCAGATTGATAAATATAACCCACACAGACTAAAGATCTTGGAGGGAGGTTTTAATTTTTAAGAGTGTGAGAGAGTTCTGATATCTACAAGTTTGAGAACCACTAGATTAAAATAATTAAAGATAATAAGTGTTGATGGGAGGTAGAAAATTAACACTTATTTTGAATGTTTGTTATGTTCTGAGCTCATTCAATTCTCATGAATGCCCTAAAAGGTGAATATTATTATCTCCATTTATAGGTGAAGGGAGTGAGTTCAAAGAGAGTAAGTTTCTGTCCAAGGTTATAATTTAAACCCAAGTCTGAAAAACTCCATGCCCTTTTCTCTTACGTCTTACTGCCTTTCTACTAAATAATATTTTATTCCATAATTACAAGGTTTAGATTGATCAAAGGATTGACTTTCGTGTTTAGTGTTTGCGTTCTTGGTGTGTATATGTGTGGGGGGAGGTATCTGGACAAAGAAACCAGGAGAATTAAGGATGGAATAGGAAATGAAAAAAATATAATGTTGCAGTAAAAAAAAAAACTTTATATGTAAGTTTAACTAATGGTAATTTTGCACACCAGAATAAAAGAACCACTTTAGAAAATAGAAAAATATTGATCTTTTAAGAGATCAGATATATAATCCTTTGGGTCCCCATTCACTGTGCCTTGGTTAATACTAGCTACCATTTATTTGGAGTTTCTAGTTCAAACCCAGTGCCAAATGCTTCCGTTCATTACCTCATCCAATCTTTATACCCATTCGGTGTGATCAGTACTGTTATTCCAAACTGAAGCTTTGAGAGGTGGAATGATTCACCTAAGGTGACAGTGGGAGTGAGCAGGTGAACCAGGACCTGTCCCAGAGCTGGCTCCAGAGCTCCTGCTCTTAACCATGCCACACCACGTGCCTGCTCCCCAAAGACTGCCAGCTCCTTGAGGACTGGGCCCGGGTTCTTTTCCAGAGATCCCATGCCTAGCGCAGTATTTGGAGCTCAGTAAGTTTTTACTGAATGGAGGAATGAATAAAGGAGTGCTATAAAAAGCCAGACTGTTTTCCATTTCTGGAAGCTGATTAAGGACAGGCTCACACTGTTAATTCAAGATTCTGAGATGCCAACCTGGCTGAGCCACCCAAGTGTGATAATTTTATTTTTTTTTCTGGTAACATTTCATGCTTATTGTTTCCCATGGTCATTTTTGTACTTTATGTTACTACATCTTATCTGGCCTGTGATAAAAAGAATGATTTTAAACAAACCCCTTGGGGCAGAGTTAGTACTTCGTAATGCCAGGTAGGATTGCTCTACCAGACTCTCTACTAGAGCTTGCTGCAGGAGAAAAACACATAGTACACATACAATTTAGACTGGTACAAGATTCTCTGATTGTTTTAAAAAGGGCCAGAAGCATTAGAAATACCTTTATATTAAACAGTTAGGAGGCTGTTAACACCAAGCTTATTTCTCTTTAAAGTGAATCAAACAACTGATAACAAATAATCATAACTTACTATTTATTATATATCATTTTTGAAGGTACAAGGCATCATATCTCTATAGAAATCTGTTTGTTGTTGCAGGAATTGATAGATGCCACTCAGTACCCATTCTTTTTTTTTTTTTTCTTCTCTATTGATAGAATTCTGATTTTATTTGGGGTAGCAATGTGTTTCCTTTGCAGCTAACTGTGGCCATGTTACTAAGTCCTGGCCAATAAGACACAAATATAAGAGGTTATGTACATTTTCTGGCAAAACTCTTTAAGTTGAGAAAATAAAATTCAGCATCCATTTATAATTTTTTAAAGAAATATTACCAAACAAGGGATAGAAAATGGATTTTTTAAAAAGGCAGTGGGGGTCACATAGTATCTCTGATACTTGCATGCCAACACAGTTCCTAAGACTTACAGCCAATACAAAGTTCCATTCATTTCATGGTTAAATTATTTTTGGTTATGTCATATTCTAGTTGCGAACCACACTGAAATGTCTTAAAATGATATTATAAAACTTGTCTTTTCCAGAGTTTGATGCCTTGGATGTATACAAGTATTAAAGGTCAGTGGAGGTTTGAAAAGTCATTTCATATATACTAGATTTATAGTAATAAAGGTTTGCTTTTGGACTGACCCAGATCTTAGTAGAAATCACTAATTAGTCATGTGGCCTTCAGCAAATTCCTAACCTCTCAGAGCCTCTGTGATTTTCCTTGCATATAGAAATAACAGCAACTGCTCTGACTCGTTATTATAAAGACCGAATGAAGTCATGTACATAAAACCTTCAGCATAGGGCCTGGTACTAACCAAACGATGGCTCTTTTTTATTAGAAGTATATTAAATAATTTTATTTAGTACATGTCATTGATCATATAAGTAAACCATCACAACACAGCTTGTCTTTAACCATCATCACCTAAATAATACCTGTTTTTAATAGCTGATTACAGCATTTTATAATGGAGTCACTACCTAATTTCATACTGAGTTAGGTATAAGTGAAGGCTACCAAGGCCTTCCCCAAGCAGTAAGTCAAATTCACATTTCCCAACGTACATCAGAGGAAGCTGCAAAACATGTTATTTTGGCAGAAGTCTTTGTAGTAGAGAAAGATATTTTGAGAAAGTGTGGGGTACTGTCAAATTGCCACAGACAGTGGTGGTCTCAGAGGGGTGGGCCACCCCTCTGAAGTGGGCACAGGTCAGCGGAACCTAGAGTGAGAGACTCGGTCCCCTTGTCTGCAGAACACAGAACCAGGTTTGCCGTATCTTGACCTACACTGACAGATGCTGCAAGGACCCAACGCTAGAACCATGTATTAAGGCGACTTCCCTTTGGTTCCGAACAACCCAGGCAACTGGGAAAACTGCTGAGACCCAGCCAGGCAGGCGGGGGGTGCTGGGGAGTGAGCAAGCTCCTGCCAAGTGCGGCTCAGAGTGGGGCTATCGCCACAGAAAATCAGTGTTCCAAGATGCCAGAGACTCATTTACTTACCTGCAAGGGTTGGCGATTTCTTCTGGTGTTGTTTTTATAAAAGGGGAGACAGGTTTTTCCACAAAAGAGCCAAAGCCCAGTCTAAAGTTGCTGGTTAATTTAGACATCTCCTTGGAAAGCAGGGAACCCAGCTCTTTGATTGTGTTGAGGTCATCATCCATGGAGGCCGAGAGGTCCATGAGGTAATACAAGTCCACAGGGTAGTCCTCGGTCTGGCGGACTTGCACTTGCAGAGTCTGTTCACCACCTGCAGATGCCCCGCAGGAAAAGCAAATCCGTAAATATGCACTGAGACGTGTTTGTGGCTGGGCCAGCTGGCTATTTCATTTCAATGGGAGTTTACTGAAGACACTAACCATTTCATAAACTGCGTGGCAACGTTTATAAATGAATGAGCTCATGAAAATCTTTCAGCAGTGTGTTTAGAGCTACTGAAAGGGGTAGGAGTTAGGATATTTTATATTTCTCCTTGGGAGAACTAGTATCCATTTAGATGGCAGATAAGCTGAATTTTTTGTATGTGGTTTTAGAAAAGGAGAGCAAAATAAAAAGGAGTTTAAAGCCACATTAAACTCTTGAAGAAACGTGAGGTAAACCTTAACAGCATTGGAGCAATTCAAATGGTTACTATTAGATAAGGCTTTTTTAGTAACACATTCGGAGTGTAAGTGACTAATATGAATAAAGAAAAGCAATTCTCTATTTCCTTAAGAATGGGAAATCGGAGTGATAATGATCAATGATATTGTAATAGGTGGTACAAGGTGCATTAGTAGAACAGCGATATTACCATGTGACATTAGATTCATTTACATGATCCAGTGCTCATGTAAATGATAACGTACCTGGTCTCAATTTAAGAATCAAGCTTTGAGGTGCAATCTGGACAATGTCAGAGCTGTTTTTCTGTCTGCCTACACTGAGAGGCTTATTCGTAAGTATTTCTACTTGGGAGACAGGGTTTTCAATGAAGTTTAGTTGACATCCTTTAGCTAGAAGATTTGCTGAGGTATCACATCTTTCACCAACTCCAGAAGGCTGGGTAAAATTCTAAAAGAGAAAAACAATAAAGAAAAAAAGAGAACAAATCTTTATTTCTTCATGAGATAAAATTTTATTTTGCTTGGTTTTCTAGTTAAGCAGCTTGTCATACTCAGAATATCATATCTCCCAATAAAAAAAATTAAAAAAGAAAAAGAATATATCCCTGATCGCAGAATAACCAGAGAAGTCTGCCATTAAACTTCTGAGGAAAATTGCATTCTTCTTTTAATTATATTCAGCTGAATTTACCTAACAGTTTTGTGGTTTTTAAAAAACCCTAGGACTGCCAAAGTTTTCAGTTTGTCTATTACCAAATCCAGCCTTTTCTGTGGATTTCCACATCGCCTTATCTAGCTCTCCATCCTGGCTTAATTCATGGATGTGTCATCCTTACGTTATAGCATTGCTTCATTAGTGTTAACCTCTTGGAGACTTCAAACTCAGTGTCTTAAAGTGTTCAGTTTAAGGTCTTTTAGAACTTTCTCCAAGACTTGGAAGTGGGAAATTAAATGAAAGAAAATTTGTTGTAAGGGAATGCTTTTCAGTGTAAGACTTGGGAGTTTCCCAGTGCCCCCTGATTCATGTGGGTAGAATGAGGTAAGGAGGTGAGGGTTTCCAGGCAGAAATGTGGCCATCCTGACCTTGCAATTCTGGGGGGAAAGCTGGAGTGGAGAGATAAATACTTGTCTTACCTGATATCCAAGGCTGCACTAGGGCTTGGGAAGCTCTAAGCAAAGGCAAACTTCAGACCTATAGTTGACTCTCATGCTTGGAAAGAGGCAAACCAATGCTCTTATTGTTTTTCTCATTTCTTAGAATTCTAAGTCACTGTTGCTATTTTCACAGACAGGAAAGTTATGTTTCTTCTGAAATTGATTTTTGAGACTATAAATTGTTACATATCAGTCAGGCCTGTGCATATTTGAGGCACCAGGCTAGGTGTAGCAAACTAACTTCCATGATGTATTCAGGGTAAACAGTGATTGGACAAGGCCTCAGAATCCTTCTCAACATGTCACTGCTACCACATATAATTACCATCTTTGCCAAAAGATTAGAGCTGGAGTTAATTATAGAAGCCATTTTTCTATCTGTTCTAAGTGGAAAGCTAATTCCTTTTTTACTCCAACTGCCTCGACTAATACAACTATTGCCATTAGAGTGACCTTTTAGAACAACCTGGCCTTAAAATTTGACATCAACAGACTACCAAGTACCATCCACAAGTAAAACCATCAGTAATAACTTAAGAACCTCTCTTAAATGAGTGCTAAAAGATGCATTGAAATAAAAATTCCAGTGGTGAATGTTTTGTTAGACTGATTTTTTGTTTTATGTCTCTGACATGAAACTAATGTTATCTTTTTCAGGGAGTCAATGTAAAAATAATGTGGGTTTTTCCCTCTTTGTATATTCTCATATCTAGTTTTGATACATGTGCTCATAAAAAGCATAATTCCAGGGACTGAGTGAAAAAAGTGAAGGGATTAAGAAAAAGTAAAAGAGCCTCATAGATAGACAACAGTACGGTGATTACCAGAAGGAAGGGGGGTGGGGGAGGTGGGAGATGGCAAAGGGGGGAATAAATGGTGATTGAAGGAGACTTGACTTTAGGTGGTGAACACACAATACAATATACAGGTGATGTATTATAGTATTATATCCCTGAGGCCTATCATTTTATTAACCAATGTCACCCCAATAAATTAAATTAAAAAAGAAAAAAAAAGCATAATTCCCTAGCTCTGCACTTTTGTTTGTGCCTCATCAGTCAAGGCAGTGGGGGGTGAGCCGGGTTTTCGCTCTGTGCGGTTCTCCTCCACCCATACACATTTGGCTTGGGAGGCGGGGCTTTAACAGTTTTAACCTGATGAGTTGTGTGTCCAGGTTTGCTCCCCTTGAACGTGCTACCAGTCTTTGCTGAACTTGGCATTAATGTGTTTTGATTTGTGTTTAGATTCTATTTATGACGTTCCGTAGGGAAGTGTTCTAAATCCATGTAAAGCTAAGCAGTTTTTTCTTACCAAGAATCATTTACAGATTGCTCTCTAGTGTCCCAGGGGCAGTGACTGAGACTGGCTTGTAATACATTCCCCAGCCCCTCTTATACGACTTCCACATACTTGTCCCTTTGATGATGTAAGGAATGTCTATCTTGGGCTTTGTCATTGTGGTACAGTCACCAGGCTCATGAAAATGTAATATTTAACAGAACTGGATAATGCCTGAACAGTAAAGTTTACCCCAAACTTACAATTTTTTTCTTAGAACATAGCAGTGATTCAGAATGGATCCTGGTTCCTGATCGAATACAACTATGGTACTGCAGTCAAATATATGTTTAACCTTAGAAAGTACCATCTCCATGACCTCTGATGGCATCTGACATGTAAGCAGTTAGAATTAGAAATGGCTTTGGTGTAAGAGGAGGAATCAGCCTAAACAAAGCATCCCGAGTTAAATATTTTTTCAGAACAATTTGACGTTCACTGCCTCCGCAAATTGCTTTTGAAAGTAATCCCATCAGGGACCACTTTGGTCTGCTAATGCACACACTTTCCCTTCTAGATTTGTTTCACTTCTCTAACCCCCTAGAAAGCAGGATGCTATCAGAACACTCACTGACGGAATTAGCATAAATGTAACTGCAGTTTTTACAAACATGTTGAGGTCATTTGTTTTACCTCCTGAGAACACCAGGCACACTGAGGTCCAATGAGTAAGCAGTCTTCACAGGTTTCTGCTCCTCCCACGGCACAGCCACCTGTGTGTAAACCCAGCGAGATACAAGGGATTCGGCACGCTCTCAGTCACTCCATTTTCAAGACTTATGGCTCTTAAAGCACTTGAGTGAAGCAATATCAAAGTTTATTTCTGTCTTCAAAGATCAGCCCTCAAAATGTTAGCAATTCATAAAGTTTATATTTGACATCAAAGTTTATATATGAAAACACGTATGTCTTATTAGCCGATAATGATCATTCTCTTCTTTCTTAAAATATGAAAATATTTCAATGTCCACAAATATAGGACTATCATATTTATCGTCCTCATTCATTACCAACCACTTTAACTTTTAAAACTCGTTTGTACCCATTTAAAAATGCTTCTCTCTTAAATGTACTATATTTTTATTTTTAAAATAAATCCCTGTCCCCTCTCAAGGTTACTGCTCTTGTTGTACCAAAAAAAAAAAAAAAGCTAGTAAAGTTAACAAAATGATTGTCACAACTGTATTAAGAAGTCCTATTGTGTCGTAATGCTGTTTAATTCTCCTCATTAAAATGCCCATGCAACCTTTGTATTTATTTACCTTAAGTCTAGCCCGTTTGCTGTGGGAACAGCCCTGTGTCTGCCTGTAATTTGTTAAAGTGTTCGCTCAATGGCAAGAAAGCAATCAAACAGATCAAATAAAAAATGACTTCAGATCTAGTTTCTGAACCAAATGACAGGTTTGTCAAGCATACCATGAAAGCAATATATTGTAGAGCTCAGGTCTTACCTTGTACGTGATCATTCCTTCCTAGAAATAGAAAGAACAGGCAAAGCAGTTCAATCCCCATTCGTTTCAGTTCTCGCTGTGCAGACAGATTAAAAAATGAATTAGCTTCAGCATTACAAGACCAAAGCTGAACATCGTTAAAAGTCTTTCTGTCTTGAAGTGTAAAATTTTAAATACTACTTACACTGCTTTGAAAAGAAACTTGAGATGTAAATAAAAAAGTTGAGACTGAAATGAAAACAGAGGCTACCTGGACAGGTAAAAAAGAAAAGCTGTGTTTAAAAGCAACCTCAACATGATTTACTTCCTTGTTCTCCTTATAAGGAAGGCAGGTGTACAATCACTAAGAAGGTGGGGAAATTCATTCAGTAGAAATTTTTGTGTAAATTCTATTAGTCTCTCTGCATCCTAGAGAAAGTCAATGCCTTTGGTGAAATATTGATCAGTGAAATGTCAAGAGAGGATTGAAATGATTTTAAGTTGTTTCTAAAATAATTTTAGTTAAGTAAAAACAGGAAAAATGATAAACAAAACACAAACATGTAAGTTATAGGTAAGGAGGGTTTTTGAAAATGAACCAAAGAAAAATACCTGAGATTTTTGTATTCCATTTTAAATCCTTTGCAGAGAATTGAAATGAACTCTGAAAAATATAAACCATCATTTCACAGTCAATTTAGACGGCAGGCTAGGGAAAGCAAAACACTGGATTTCCCTGTTTGTCAGATTGGATAAAAGACACTTTTCTAGAAGTATAGAATTCTTATTTTTAAAGTAATGTTGGAAATAAATATCATAAGATCAAATTAGACCAGAATTAGTCTCAAAACATCAACAATGGCAACAGAAACAATGATGCCCAAGATTCTGAGTCCCTCCTGGCAGGGACCGAGTGCTCTTCTTCGTGTACTGTCCCAGCCTCTAGCTCACCGCTTGTTATACAGGAGGCACTTATTTGTTGAACAAAAGAGTGACAAATTTAAAGCTATACAATCTATGGCTAAATTCATGAGATTCATTACATACATTTTCCTAATGTATTCAAGAGGATGTTTTGGGATTTATGAAGACGACAAACAGGTACAAATAAAATATTCGCTTTGTTACTCTCCGAACTGAAGTTAGACAGGCTTCTTTGTGGCTGGGCTTACATCCTGGGAGATTATCTTTTAAAAGTGTATTTCTAAGCAAACATATGAAACCTGTGAAAAAAAGGAAAACTAATTATAAGTTCTTCTCAGAAGGCTATGTTCAATTTTGAACTCTATCATACACAAGAACCTGGAAGAACATGGCAAGAATCCTGTGGAGAGAAAACAGAATTATTACAGAGGTGGAAGTATGCCTTTTGGGAGAAAAATACAGTTATATGAAATAAATTGATTTAGCTTGAAGAAGAAAGATTGATACACAAACGATCTGTGTCCCTAATGTTGCCTCTGTTTGTTGTATCCAGTATTAGCTTTCATTCATTTATTCATCTGACAAATATTTATGGAACATCTACTTTGTGTCAAGTATTGTTCTAGAAGAGACTATGTCAGTGAACAAACCTAAGCTCTTGACATGTGAAACACTCGTATATTCTAGGCTGGAGAGCAGTACAGGGAGACAGATCCTTAAAATCAGGCAGTGGTAAGGGCTGTGAAAAATTATAAACCTGGGTAAAAGGAGGAGGGAGAGGAATGGTGTGTTATTTTATTTAGGATAGTTGGGGAGGATGTCTCTGCTGAACTGACATCTAACAGAGCCCTAAATAACTTGGACAACAAAGTGCAAAGGCCCTGAGAGAGCCTCACGCTGAGCATTTTCAAGGACAGTGGAGGGCAAGACAGGAGATGGAAGGTGGTGACAAATGAGGTCAGATTGAGAGGTAGAGGTTAGATCCTATGTAGCCTTGACGCTGAATTTTATTTTAAATGTGTTGGAATGTTATTGGAAGGCTGAAAACAGTGGAATGATATTCTTTAATTTATATTTTAAAAGAATCATTCTGGTTGCCACTGAGGTCAAGGCTGGAAGGAATTTATGGCTGTGGTCTAGGACAGAGACAAGGTAGGAAGGACTAGGATGTCGGTAATGTAGGAAGACAGAGGTGGACAGACGAGATAGAATCTGAAAACAGGATGTGCTTATGGAAGAAAGAGAGATATTTGACCTGAGTGATTGTGTGTAGGATACTCTTTCTTGAGAGAGGTTACCCTGAGGAACGATTAGTTTTCCTGTGGAGGAGGGGACTCAGGAACATGTTAACTCTGAGATGTCTAGAAGAAAACCAAGTAAAGATGCCCCATGGGCAGTTTGATATTGAGTCTACAGATGGGGTGATGTAGGTGTCAACTGTAGATTGAGGGTGATCAGCATGGGTTCAAGGATATGAGTCTGATGGCATGTAAATATATGAGGCTGAATGAGATCCTTAAGGGAGAGAGGGGCTCTGAGGACAGAGCCCTGGGGCCTGCCAGGGTCTCGAGGTCAGGAGGAGAAAGATCAAATAAAGAACACTCCTTCTTGCTAAAAGGGAGCCTCCCTTTGTTGGAAGACAATTTTCCAAGTATCTCTCACTTTTCTGCCCATCTCGTAAGCAGAGGCATTGACCGTCTTTGTCCTGGGTTATCTTTTAAAGCATGCTTGTAAAGTGCAGCTCTTGAAGGTAGAGATGATGTCTCCCTTCAGATTAACAAGAAGATTTGCTGACACCTTGGAAAGAGAAGGGTATCACTCTCAGAGCCAGAAGCAGCATGTTCAGTGTCTATCACAAAAGATTCAGCTTCCCTAGGCTTGGGGTTTCCGGTTTCTCTCTTGTAACAACCCACCGCATGCGCAGGTGTCACCTCTTCCCATTTGGGTCACCCTGTGGGAACTGGCCTTGGGAAACTGGTGAAGAAAATGCTGCCCCTCTGGCAGCTGGAATTGCTATGAATCCTTCGTATCTGACCCAGGAATCTCAAATCTCTACCAGCATCTATGAATCTGTGATTATCTAACTTGTCAGCTAAGCAGGTAAAATCTCAAACCCTTCATAGTTCTTGACAATCTCCTACTTGAAATTGCCCTTTTTCTATAGACTAAACATGCAATTTTCCAACCTCACTTTGGAAGATAAGAAGCTGCGTCTCCTAAGGCTGCCTGAAGAGCCTTGAAGTGCTGCCCTGGGCTCTGGAGGTTTCCTCAGGCCCTGGGTTGCCTGGCTGCCCACAAACCTCCATGGCAGCTACTGTCAGACACTTTGGATGAGCTGGGACCAGGCGGGCCCGCACAACTCTCCACCCGCCCACCCCCTCGAAACTTTTCTCTGAGGTTCCAGCTGCCATCAAAGCTCTTCCTCCTGGCAACATAGTTAGACTACCTCTCCCAATACGTCTTGCAGTTAAGAACCTCAGTGACTTAGCTCTTGCCAACGGAACATGAGTGGGAGTGGTATATGCCACTGTCAGACCATCTCCATGCCCGTCTGCCAACTGGATGCAGGCAGTGACAACAACGTGTCACTCAATGTGCCCTGTGTTTAAACCTGGGACCTTGTCGTATCCCAAGTACAGAATTCCATCCAGTCCCTAAAA
The DNA here is from genome assembly GCA_004026545.1 of Mormoops blainvillei. Classification (NCBI taxonomy): domain Eukaryota; kingdom Metazoa; phylum Chordata; class Mammalia; order Chiroptera; family Mormoopidae; genus Mormoops; species Mormoops blainvillei. Next base: position 60,545 of record PVJD01001670.1, read on the forward strand.
TTACAATCGCACTCCTTTGTTTGCTCTCCCTCCCCAGTTGCAGCCCCTTCCCTACCTCCAAGCCTTTGCACCACCATTTGAGCTACCTGGGGACCCTGGCCTCTTTCTTACTCCTCTCACCTGGCTGACTCGCCACCGAGGTCTCGGTGTAGACGGTACTGGAACTTCCCACAAGAAGACCTTCATGGTGTCCCCAGCCTTCTCTTTTGAGAGACTTTCCCTGAGACAGCCTCTTTTACTTTCCTTGTAATTGCCTAACCCCTTCCTCTACTAAGCTGCCTTTATTGAATTCTTACCAAGTATCAGGCTTATACACATATTTTAAGAATATTTTTTAAAATTTATTTTTAGAAAGAGGGTGAGGGAGGGAGAAAGAGAAGGTACAGAAACATCACCCTGAGAGAGAAACATTGAGCAGCTGTCTCTCACATGCCCCCGGTGGGAGACCTGGCCCGCAACCCAGGCATGTGTCTTCACTGGGAGTCAAACTGGTGACCTTTTGGTTCACAGGTTGGCACTCAGTCCACAGAGTCACACCTCCTTACATCCCCAGAAAGTGGCATAACGCTTCATACTTTCTATTTAAGTATTCAGTTAATACTTATCAGATAAATGGATGAATTTTATGTCTTCGTTGTGTAGTATTTTACCTGTGACAAAGCAGGCACTCCATGAATATTTAGTGTATAGATGGTTAAATGAATAAGTGGATTTAAAAGGTACATAATGCAATTAGGAGAGGAAAAAGTGTTCCTCACTTGGGTTGTGATGAAAGCTGAAAAAAACCTTCAAATGCAGGGTGGAGAAAGGCAGCTGAATTTAAGGGAAAAATACAACGTAGAACAATGCTACAATTAAACATCCACCCACTCTGTTTTCCCCTTGGCACCACGCCGGATAATTTGCACCAGACTAAAAGGCAGAGGGAAACATTTTCACTTCCTGAAGATGTGGTGCCTGGTGCCCTCTCCTGGAAAGTACCTGTCCATACCCCTTTTGTTCCATGAGCTGGCCAGCACCCTATAAAGCACCTGAATAAAAACTGTATCCCCCTTAGCCAAGCCAACCAGATTACTTACCTCTGTGTGTGTGTGTGTGTGTGTGTGTGTGTGTTTGTGTGTGTTTACACGTATATAACTTGAACTGGAAAATACAGATAAAAATCAGGGGTTTGCGCATGGGGGCTGAAACTGGCTGAAAGAGGATGTGAGCACAGAGGGAACATGATGCTTCATGAGGGAGCCCATGTTAGGAGGAACCTGCAGCTACGAAGATTTGGAAGCCCAGGCACAGGAAAGCCACGGTGTGTAGATGAGGAGGTGGGTGGAGTGTATCAACGATAAAAGCAGCAGAGAAGGCAGGGCCCCCAGGCCGCATGAACTGAGGAATGCCAGTGTCAGACCCCCACACTCACTCTGTTTGAGGGGATAGAACACAGCCCAGGCTGCAGCTGCCGTGACCCCCCAAATGCCCTTCCAGATCAGATCTCCCTGAGGCCTGGCTCTTCCTGAGCTTCCCCAGTGTCCCGTCTCTTTTAGAGCAATGTGTATTCTTACAACAAATTGCCATCACTTGTGGGTTGTTGAAGGGGTCTCTATATTCCTTAAAATCAAGAGATTGTAAGTGACACTATCTATATTTTGAAATAGGCCACTTAGGTCCATAGGACAGAATGCTACCATCTATTTGATGGTCTTACTCTTTTCAAAGGGTCCGAGCTGGGGGAAGGTGGGCTCACAGACCACCTCACATCTAAGGAAGCAGCACCTCCTGCACTCAGTCCTTCAACTGGTCTTCACTTCTGAGATGTAGAAGTGGGCTGTCCTCAGTGGAGTCCTGGCTTCAGGAAGCCCTGCGAACCCATCTGACTCACTGTGTTTGACGTGGTCTTTCCAGGACCCAACCACTCATCCACATCAAAGAATGCCAACTAGGATCCAGCTGAGCCAGCCCCAGGGCACCTCAAAACACACATAGGAGAGTAAATACTGAGTCAATCTGGTTGGGAGCCAAGTCAAACCCTGGGGACCTTAGTAATGACTGCCAGCTCTTGGGATGGCCTTGTTGTGTTTACCTGCTTTATTTCAAGTACTGGTGACAAGTCTATCTCCTGTTGTCTTTCCATGACAACATCTCAGAGTGAGTAGCTAAAAGAAAACAGTGGTAATGGATGCTTCGTGTTTGGGTTTGGCCCTGATGTAACTAACTATGTGATGCACTGCACAGTGGGCTGTTTGCAGATGCTACGGCTGAATTTCGGGTGTAACTTGTGAGCCATGGAATCTATAAGTGATAACTTTGTTTTACATTTCAGTACCTTCAGAACAATTCTTTTCAAGAAGGACGTGCAACAGTTTCCTGTCGTCTTGGTGTACAGTGCACACGATGCACTGAATGCTAGAGAAATTTTTTGTGGTTAAAGTCTCACATTCTAGCCTGGAGTTCACTTTTTTTATTGTGGTAAAATACACATAACAAAATTTATTATTGTAACCATTTTAAGTTATAGTTTATTGGCATTAAGTACATTTACACAGCTATGCCATTTTCACCACTCTCTTCCCCAGAACTTTGCATCATCTCAAAATGAAACTTTGTAACCATGATACAATAACTTCCCATTTCCTGGGCCACTGGCAAACACTATTCGTTCTGCTTTCTATCTCTGTGAATTTGACTATTCTAGGTAACTCATATAAGCAGAATCACACAATAAAGTCTTTTGTGTCTGGCTTACTACACTAAGCATAAGGTTTTCAAGCTTCATCCAGGTTGTAGCATGTATTAGAGCTTCATTCCTTTTTTAAGGCCAAATAATATTCTATTGTATGAATATATAACATTTTGTTTATCTATTCATCTGCTGGTCTCTTGGTTTTTTCCCACCCTTTGGCTCTTGCGAATAATGCACTATGAACATGGGAATGCAAATATTTGTTCAAGTCTGGAGCTCACGTTTTCAAGTCCTCATGATATCCATGATGGGAAGAAGTTGGGTGTAGTGGGAAGAATTGATGTATGTGGAAAGACCTGGGTTCAAATTGTAAGCATGCTGGGTCTGACTGGATATCCTTGGGGGTAGCATTTATATCTCAGTACTTTAGTTTCCAAACTGTGCAATAGTAATAATATCTGCTTTTCAGGATTGTGGTGAAGACTTAATTATACTATTCTGGGATGTATCCAGATTTTATAGAGCCTGAAGATTTTATGATTTAGGGGGACTTCTTTAAGAAAAGAATGTAGGAAATAAACATACAAGTCCAGGAAGCATAGGTAATCTCAAATAAGATGAACCCAAAGAGGCCCGCATCAAGACACATCATAATTAAAATGCCAAAACTTAAAAACAAAGAAAGAAACTTAAAAGCCCCAAGAGAAGAGCAGTTAGTTACCTACACAGGAGTTCCCAAAAGACTGTCAGTTGATTTCCCAGCAGACACTTTTCAGGCCAGAAGAGCGTGGCATGAAATATTCAAAGTGATGAAAAGCAAAGACCTACACCCAAGATTACTTTATCCAGCAGAGCTATCATTTAAAATTGAAGGATTTATAGAGAGCTTCCAGGAGAAGAAAAAGCTAAAGGAGTTCTTTACCACCAAATAAGCATTATAAGAAATGTTAAAAGTCCTTCAAAAAGAAGAAGAAGGAGGAGGAGGAGGAGGAGGAAAAGGAGAAGAAATAAAAAATATAAATAATAAATGGCCATAAAAAAAAGAACAAAATCTTACCATTTACAACATCATGAATGAACCTAGAGAGTATTACTAAGTGAAATAAGTCAACCAGAGAAGGACAAATATCATATGATTTCACTTATATGTGGAATTTAAAGAACAATATAAATGAACACACAAAATAGAAATGGACTCATAGATACAGGGAACAGACTGAAGATTAGTGGGGGGAAGGGTTGGAGAACCGGGTGAAAAAGATGAAGGGAATTAGAAGTACAGATTGGTAGTTAAAAAATAGTCATGGGGATATAAAGTACAGCATAGGGAATATAGTCAATAATAGTATAATTACTATATGGTGCCAACTGGGTACTGTAAGTATCAGGGGAACATTTGTAAACTATATGATTGTCTAACCACTGTGTTGTATACCTGAAGGTAATATAAAATAATATTGAATGTAAACTGTAATTGAAAAAATTTTCAAAAATTAAAAATCTTAAAAAAGGAAAAGGAATGCAAATTGGAAATAAATTAAGAATGAAAGTGTATATTTATTTAAAATGAGAAAGAAAACAATCTGTGACAATAAATTACTGAAGCCTTGGAGACTCCAGATCCTTTCTACTCGATATCACCTTAAGCAATTCACTGGAAATCATTACCTAGAAATCCTTCCTGATGGTAATCTGGCTTCATCCCTACCTGGGCTCCCAGCCACTCACGGGCACCTGTGCAAGCCAGTGGACTGACCCGAGGCTTCATCTGTTTCATAGTAACCTATCCTCTCTGACTTCATTCAGGATCTTATTTACTGTCGTTTTATTGAGCACTTTCCATGTGCTGGGCACAGTTAAACATCTATCAGCCTCGCCCTACATCATCTTACCATGTGCCTGTGAAGTAGGGACTGTCTTACCTCCACATACTCGATAAGGAAACCGAGATGCAAGAAACTACCTGACCTGCCCAAGGTGGTACAGCGATTCAGGCAGCAGAGCCCTGGAAACAGGTTCTTCCCTGCAACCTGAACGCTGCATTACGGTGCAAAGTGCCTCCTGCTAGATGAAAAATGTTTGTAGAATCATAAAGCAGCTCTCAACAAGAAAGGAAATTCTCCAAGAACCCTTAAAATACATTTGTCTTTCAGTTCCTAGACCCCTTGTCCCAGCTCCAGCTCTGTATCTAGCTGTCTCCTTTTCGGTTTGTTTGTTGTTCGTCCTGTCAATAAACATAGAACATGAGACAGAAATGTGATCCTGGACCATACAATCCTTTTTTTAATTCCTGCTCTGATTTAAGTCCGGTACTTATCTCTTAAAACTAAACTTGAACAAAACACGTGGCCCAGTCCTTCATGGGAAAGTGATACCTTGGGTCAGGGAGCCAGGCCTGGGGCCGAGCGCAAGAGAGGGAGGTCACAGGCGTTCCCCGTGGCCCAGAGATGACTCAGATTAACTCCTGCTCCTCCACCCACTTTGGGTTCAATAATTAGTCACGCTGCTGGTTTAAGGTAGACAGTTGTCACTTAGAAGTCTGATAGAAATCTTGTATGGTAAATATGGAGATTACTTTGAAGTTCACAGAAACTGAGCTTTTTCTCTCCTTTTGTTTGTGGAATAAATTCAAAAATGAAAATTTTCCCTAAAATCCCAGTGAATGTGAGTTTGCTTATTTCTGAGTCTGAGAACTAGGCTCTGCCTTTATGTCTGTCTTTCCCTATCGGCAAATGGCACGCCATGGCAGGAGGTCCGCAGTAACAAGCGGAAATATAGAATACAAAGTGGTCTGCTCATTCACAGCTTGTAAAAGTCTGCTAAGCATTATTTTCTCTCTTCTTTTTAAAAGATAATTGAAACAGTCTAAGCAGGGATTAGGATTCCTTGTTTTTAATCAAATGTTTGTTTTTCCGATGAGCACCATCTCCTACTTCTGGGGTTGCAATGGTCAGTGTCATCCTAGTAAAAACGAACTCTGACTCACCATTCGCACATTTGCTCACTCGTGCAGCAATATCCCAGGCACTGTTCTGGCAACAGAATGGGGATTAAAACCAACGAAGTTTGTGGGAGAGACAGACAGTAAATAACCAAACAAATAAAGATGTCAGGAAGTGGTAAATGCTAAGAAAAATAAAATATGGTAAGAAGTCAGTGAGTGACCAAGGTGGGGTGGCCAGAGAGACCCTGAGAAGGTGGCATTAGGCAGCACCCTAGGGTGGTGAGGGAGGGTATCACATTGCCCTCTGGAGGAGGAGCAAGTACCAGGCCCCCAGTGGGAGTGCTTGGGGACCAGCAAGGTGGCTGATGAGGCTGGTGGAGAGAGTGGGCGAATGCAAGGAAACGACAGGGGACAGGCCAGAAAAGGCAAGGGGGTGGTGGAGAGTTTGTCAGGGGACAATTTTGGGCTGTGCTCAGGACTCTGGGTTTGTATTCTGAAAGGAGAAACTTTTGTGGGTTTTGGTGGACATGCTGTAGCTTACGTTTTGAAAGGATTCTTGTACCCTGAGTACAAGAATAGAAACTGGTAGATCTATCGGAGTTTATTTCAGCAGCTGAAGTCAGAGATGATAAAGGTTTGGACAAGGAAGAGAGTGAAAAATGGTTGAACTCTGGGTACCCTTCAAACAGACAGAGTTTACAGCTGGATCGCTTGTAGGGAAAGAGATCCAGGGCTCAGAAATGACTCCGAGACTAATGGAGGCTCCTGCTTCATATCGCCTCCATCACTCCCAGGTTTCTCCAGGCACATTACAGAGACACAGTATAATATCTGTCCATTGTGACCGTGACAGTGAGATCTAGTCAACTCTAATGACCTGTGGAGTCCTGTGGAGTCGTAACTATAAAAAGTGTTCTGTGGCAGAACAGGAAAGGTTGAAACTATGCGGGCAAGTGCTCTGTGATACGACTATCTACACACTGGTGTTGTCAACATTCCTCCAGTCCAGTAAAAGACCAGTTAGCTGATGTCTCTTTTCTGGGATTCCCCATGACTTGGCATTTGGAGAGAAAAGAAGATATGAAAAATCCCCATGGTCCTATGATTCTCTCTAGATGTGTGGGTAGACTATTGGGTCCATTTCAATAGCAAAAGCATCTCCCCAACACATGTTTTTTTAAATGTATTCTTCAACAGGCCACTGTAAGAAGGTACAAGAAATGGGTATATTTTATTTTTAAAAAATCCTTGCAAAGTGGGAGGATTTCATATATATATGAATATATATATTCATATATATATCTACATATAAAATATGAAGGCCAACCTTAAACGTGTAACAGGAAGGAAGATTGTTATTCTTTAAAAAGCTGAGAAAAATGATGGCCAATGATTATGTCTGAGGGATACTTTTGAGGAGCTATGTGGAGAATTTATTACTTTTAATTGCCATTTTATAGACTTTTCTGATTGCTGCTGATGGCCACTCAATGAATCCTATCAGTCAGTTTACACAAAATCAAAAAGAGAAAAGGATTAAGCATGCTGCAAACACCTTAATCATTAGAAATGCTAAACAATAAATTATTCTAACAAGCTATTGAAAATGTCATTCACCTGGTGATAGCTCAAGAAATGGAAGAAGAGGAAGAAGAAAATCCTTTAAAAGCAAATTTATATGTCATCTAATTAAAGATGCTATGCTGGATTTTTATACAACAGAAATAATGAATCTATATATAGTTGGGCATAATTTCTGTCAGACACAAAGTAGCTCCAATGAGCTGTGAGCTGTGAGAAGCTTTTTGAGGTAGTGTGAAAACTACCTGCCGGTCTTGCAACCTGTTGTCTCAGAACTGCTTTGGGCAAAGCTGTGCTTGTAGACAGTCCCCTCCTAGCACCAGGTAGCTGAGGAGAGTATAAAAGGGTTTCTTCACCCAACGCACAGTGTATCTAATGGCTCAATAGTAGTTTCAACGTTTACTAAAGTAGTAAATAGTTTTCTTCATATTAAGGAGTTCAAAGTTTTAAAATTCCAACCAAAACATATGTAATTAAAATTTTGATAGAAAAAATTGCTGTTACACTGATGAAACTAGGATACCTTGGGCATCAATAGAGTAGTGCCCAATAAGCATGGAAAATGCAGTTGTCAGCCCTGGTCTCAGTCCAGACCTTGGTAGATTATTGGACATTCGTTGCCTAGTGTAAATTAATTTTAAAATGGTTTAGAGTCTAAACTTTAGGCATCAGGATTAGGAAGACAGAATTGAAATATTATCTGCACCAATGGAATGATACATTTTTATATATGTCGCTGGAGGAAGAGCACTGAATAAAGCATGGACTTTAGATAATAATAATGTATCAATACTTTCCCAAACTGCGGGCCGCAACCTGTCTGTTGCAACCTCTGAAGAGAGCTGTTAATCCTTGCTCTGATAATGAAATGCTCCTAACTAATGTAGACTACTAACCTCCCTCATCAGAAATTCATGATGCACATTAACCTATTAAACACTTTAAGAAGACTCACAATGAAGAAAATTTGTGTACCTTTGTTTAACAATTAAACAAGCAAGTATTTGCTCAGGGAAGGCCTTTTTTCTTCATGTACTTTTTAGCATTCCTGAATCCATTTCCACCTAACATTGTTTCAGAAGTGCTACCAGAGAGGTCCGACAAAGGTTTAATATCCAGAATATATCAGGAACTCATAAAACTCAACACCAAACAAACTATACAATTAAAAAAATGAGCAGGGGACCTGAACAGACACCTCTCCCAAGAAGACATAAATATAGCAAACAGATGTATGAAAAGATGATCAACTTCACTAGCTATTAAGGAAGTGGAAATCAAACCTACAATGAGGTACCACCTCATGCCCATTAGAATGGCTATTGTCAACAAGACAAATAATAGCAAGTGTTGGAAAGGATGTGGAGGAAAAAGAACCCTCATTCACTGCTGGTGGGAATGTAGACTGGGTCAACCACTATGGAAAACAGTCTGGTGGTTTCTCAAAAAATTAAGAATAGAGTTACCATATGACCCAGCAATCTCTCTCCTGGGTATCTACCAGAAAAACTTGAAAACATGTATTTGCAAAGATAAATGCATCATTATGTTCATTGCAGCATTATTCCTGGTGGATAAGGCAGGGAGACAATCAAAATGTCCTTCAACAGGGGACTGGATAAAGAAGATGTAGTACATACACACAATGGAGTACTAATCCATAAGCCATAAGAAGAGACAAAATGCTGCCATTTGCAACGACGTGGAGGAACCTTGAGAATGTAATGCTAAGTGAAAGAAGTCTGTGAGAAAAAGCTAAGAACCATATGATTTCACTCAAAGAGATATAAAACTGACACTCATGGACACAGACAGCAATGTGGTTGTTACCATGGGGAAAGGGGTTGAAGGTGGGGTGACGGAAAATGGTTTGACTGTAGGTGGTTGGCACACAGTGCAATATAGTGATCTAGTATCACAGAAATATATGCTTGAAACCTATATGAGCCTATTAAGCAATGTCACCCCAATAAATTTAATTAAAAAAATTTTTTTAAAAGAAGTGCTACAAGAGAGAATATACAATAGAACCTAGGTCCCTGAACTTAATTCGTTCTGTAAGGCTGCTCAAGAACCAAATTGTGTGAGATGGAGACATTTGAGAACTGAGGTTTGATTGTACTGAAAACTTTATGAATTTTACCTAGCCTGCTGTCCAAGAGACCAAGAATCGAATTTAAAAATTGTAAACAGATTTTTAAAGAAAACCCAAGTGTGAATTCATTATTTTTTCTGATGCATTTTGAAGACATTGTGCAAAGTATTTTCCTCGACGAAGTACTTTTTCTAAAAGAAGTCAAGAGGGCAGCTCTGTTTAGATAATAGTTCGATAAAGCACTTGGGGGAACAGATGACTCGTCATAAACCTCTAAACTCAGGTCCACGTCTTGACCCTGGTTACTTAAAAAGCTCGGATATTACAGTTTCAGTACTGAATGACCCAGGCTGATTTACCTCGTGAAGTGGGTTCCAAGCCCTGCTGTACATTGCTATGACGCACCCTTCCCTGGGCAGAGGACCTGACTGCTGCTTCGGTCTGCCCTTCCCTGTCCCTTATTGCTACAACAGCCCATCCTGAGCCTCTCATTTGCCTGTCTATCAATCAACCTATTTTGCTTCCAAAAGGCCTGGTGGAGTAGTCCATTTATGACAGCAGCATTCCCTTTTTTGGGTAGGGAGTATCTCTTCAGGTGAGAAAATGTGCAATATTTTGTTCCAAACTTGTGTTTTGTTTTGTTTTGTTTTGTTTTTTTAACCGCCCTGCTTTCTCAAGCCTTTAGGAAGCGTGATTCTGGCAAGGGGAGAACAAGCTGTTTGAACCTGGATTTCCTCTCTTGAAAAACCTCACCTCCTACAATGAACAGTTTTATGTCATTCTCTAGCAATAAAACTGTTATTCTTTCATTGAGATGAGAATCTATGCAACCGTATGAAACAGATCATTTGTCAACCCTATGAAATGGCAAAATAGCAAAGAAAGAGTCATGTAACTCATTTTACTTGATTTCCAAGGAAAGAGTAAAATATGATACAGGTGTTCTTTAAAAAAATCAACCCTAGTGGCTGATAAACAAATGAAAAAGAAGCTATGTTTCAAAGCTACATTTGTGAGTTTTTTTCCAAGTTTCTTAGATTAACAAGCTACATTAATCATTTGAACTGTATGCAAGTGGTAGAAAGGATATTAGAAATCGCATTTGAAAAAGCCCATAAAATGGAAGTTGAAAGAAAAAACTCTCCACATAGCTCCTGAAATGTATTCCTCTGGCCTAATTATTGACCACCATTTTCCCCAGTTCATATTCAATATTATTTTGTTTTAGCTTCAGGTGTACAACATGGTAGTTCGACAATCACATACTTTACAAATGTTTCCCCGATATTTCCAGCAACATAGATAGTAATTACATTATTGACTATATTTCCTATGCTGTAACCCTTTGACTGTTTTGTAACTATCAACCTGTACTTCTCAATCCCTTCACCTTTTTGACCCAGTTCCCTAAACCTCCTCCCCTCTTCCAATCTTCAGTTTGTTCCCTGTATCTATGAGTCTGTTCCTGTTTTGTGTGTTCATTTATATTGCTCTTTAGATTCTACATATAAGTGAAATCTATGATATTTGTCTTTCTCTGACTTATTTCACTTAGCATAATACCTTCTAGGTCCATCCATGCTGCTTTAAATGGTAAGATTGTATTCTTTTTCATGGCCATTTATTATTCATATTTTTAATCTCTTTTTCCTTCTTAAAGAAGACCACTTAACATTTCTTATAATATTGGTTTAGTGGTAATAAACTTCTTCAGCTTTATCTTGTCTGGGAAGTTCTTTATCTGTCCTTCGATCATAAATGATAGCTTTGCTGGGTAGAGTAATCCTGGTTGTAGTTCTTTGCTTTCCATAACTTTGAATATTTTGTGCCAATCCCTTCCGGTCTGCAGAGTTTTTATTGAGAAATCAGTTGATAGACTTATGGGAGCTCCCTTGTAAATAACTAACTGCCTTTCTGTTGGTGCTTTTAAGATTCTTTGTCTTTAGACATTGCTATTTTAATTATGATGTGTCTTGGTGTGAGCTTGTTTGGGACTCATTCCACTTCCTGCATATTCCTGATATGTATATTTCCTTCACTAGGTTAGGTAAGGTTTCCATCATTATGTTTTAAAATAGCTTGCAAATTTTTTTACCCTGTCTCTTTTCCTTTGGGCACCCCTGTGATGGTTAAACCTGAAATTGTCCTGGAAACTATTTACACTGTCCTTATTTATTTGTCCTTGATTTACTTATTAGATTCCCTTTTCCTTTGACTGTTCTGATTGGGTGTTTTTTGTTTCTTTATAGCCCAAGTTGCTGATCTGATTCTTTGCTTCATCTACCCTACTGTTGATTCCCTGTGAATTATTCTTCATTTCAGTTAGTGTAGCCTTCATTTTTGACTGGTTGTTTTTTACTGTTTCCATGTCCTTTTTTGTGCTGTTGAAGTTCTCACTGTTCATTGAGCATCCTTATAACCAGTGTTTTGAACTCTGCATCTAGTAGATTTCTTGTCTTCATTTTGTTTAGTTATTTTTTCTGGAGTTTTGTTCTGTTCTTTCACTTGGGACATATTTCTGTGTCTCCTCATTTTGGCAGCCTCCTGAGTTTTTCTACGTGTTATATCTCTCAGGCTTGGTAGAGTGGCCTAATATAATAGGTGTCTTGTAGGGTTCAGTGGCACAGCCTCCTATTCACCTGAGCTGGGCACTCCAGGTGCCCTCCAATTGTGTGGACTGTGTACATCCTCCTGTTGTAGTTGAGCCTTGATTGCTGTTGGCACATCAGTGGGAGGGATTTACCCCAAGGCGAATTAGCTGTAAGGACTGGTTGTGATCACCATGAAGGGTCAGCTGTGCAAGGACCTACTCCACAGAGCAGGACTTACTTCAGAAAGGCTCTGATACCTGCTGTGTCTACCCCTTTAGTGTGCCCAATGTGGAGGAGCTTGGGTGGTGCTTTGATGTGGTCTGAAGCTGTCCACCATGTTTACTGGCTCTGGGGCCTACTGGGAGGCACAGGACAAGGTCAGCTGCTGCCTGTGTTCTACCTGTGTTCACCCAGCATTAGCTACAAAGTGAGCTAATGGTTTCTACTTGTGCTGGGCTTCAGGTGCCCAAGAGAGGCCAAGGTGCAAACAAAGGCTGGCTGCCACTAGTTCCAGGCTTGGGGTCACTTAGCAAGAGGTATGGAGCATAGTGAGACCAGATGTTGCTTCAGAGATTTTAGAAAAGTATGAAATATGAGCCAAGACAGGCTATTCATATGGAAAAGCCACTAGAAACAGGTTGGGTGGGCTCTCAAGTTGGTGAGGAGGGATCTCAGGGAATCACAGCGGTGGGGAAAATGGTGTGAGCCAGATTGATGGAAACTTAGATATGGCCTCTGCCCACCTGCTCTGTGGGGGAAGAGCTCAGAAAAGGAACAATGGCCTCTGCCAGCAGTTCTGTCTGGGAGAAAGCTTCCCCTCCAGCTCTTGCCCTGATGCCAGACACTTCATTTTTCCCCCATATGTCCCTGGTGCCTTTCCAGCAGCTTTCCTAGAGCCGGAACTAGGAGAAAAGTAAGTCCATGCACAGGCCCTTTAAAAGGAACGACCTGGAACTCCAGCAGCCATCCATCTCATTTGGCTACGATACCCTCTGGTTTTTATAGCCAGAAATTATGGGGACTTCTTTTTCCAGCACTGGAACCCTGGAGTAGGGGCCTAGTATGGGGCTGGTACCCTTACTACTCAGAGGGGAACTCTGCAGCCAAAATATCCCCCCTAATCTTTATCTACCACATGAAACCAGCCAGTTCTATGTCTCTGCCCCTCCTACAAGTCCTGATGTGTCTTCTTTTTTCTGTCCTTAGTTATACAGCTTCTGTTCAACTAGATTTCAGACAGTTCTGAATGATGGTTGTTCTGTAGGTTAGTTGTATTTTTGATGTGGTCGTGGGAAGATTCGAGTACTGCATTTACTTATACCACCGTTTTTGTTCAAGAATCCCATCTAGGAAACCACATTACATTTGTTGTCACATCTTCTTGGCTTCCTTTTGAATTCTCCCCAATATACGAAAGGAAAAAAAGATGTGGCACAGAGAGAGGTAAATAACTTACCTATGGTCTCAAAGTTACTATGTGGAACAGTTGGCCTCAAGTCCATGCAGTCTGATTCCAAGTGTGTGGTTAACTCTTGTACTAAATTATTGTTACCTTAATAATATTATCTGAAGTTGAATTACTTGTTTGTCAGTTTAGGCAGCAGAGTAGGAGAATAATGAGCATACCTGGCCCAGGCTCCCTCGTCAGTGACTGGCCATACTCATATGGGTAGTTTTCAATGATAGAACACCAGGTCCCTGATTCTCATAGTTTTCAGTAGACCCTGGAGGGAACTGGGCAGCTTAAAACAACAGAAGTTAATTCTCTCACAGTTTGGGAGGCCAGAAATTCAAAATGAGTGTATTGGCAGGGTTAATTTCTTGTGAAGGCTCTGAAGGAAAATCCTTTTCGTTTCTTTCCTAGCTTCTGGTGACTGCCAATTGTTGGTGTTCAAATATACTTCAAGGGCACTGACTTGTAGACACATCACTCTAGTGTTTGGTCTCAAGTGGCCTTCTCTGTGGTTTCTTCCTATGTGTCTATGTCTCCTCTTCTTAAGAGGACACGTTATTGGACGTAAGGCCTACCCAAACAATCTAGCAGGGTGATCTCATCTCAAAATCTTACATCTTACATCTTCAAAGGCCTTTTTCCAAATAAGATCACATTCATTCACATGTTCCAGGTGAACATATCTTTTGCTGGGACACCATTAAATCCAAACAGGGACTAGCAATGCATCCAGGGTTATTGTGAGGATTAAATGAGATAAAATTACATAGGTACCTGATGCATGGTAGGCATGTTTAAAAAATGACAGCCATTTTTGTTGTTACTATTTTGTACAGCATGAGCCTCTCCGCCTCCATACAAAAGAGTTGACTTGAGTAAATGCCTCTATTGAAATAAAGATATTTGTCTGTGTCTAGCGTTATTCACATAACAATTGCTTTATATTATAGTCTTAGTTTCTAACACTTAGTCTTGGCAGGAACTTTACAAGCCTGTGTGAATCCCATCTCATTTATTCTTTTTTTAAATGGGAGGGATGAAGGGACATCCTCAGTCAACGCTTTCAGGTAGTGACACGTGTCAGAAACAAAAAATATTTTAAGTTTACAAATCATCTCGTCACCAAGAGAGCTATGAGCCAGGGTCTTGATCAATGAACTTCCTGTTCATTGCCCATGCTGATAGACACGGGGCAGAAAAAGCAGCTGGGCAGCCTCAGCTGTTCCCCTGCCCCTTGGTTACACTCTGTGGTCACCGGATGCAGCTTCCCCATTTTCTGACCCGGGTTTTTATCTCAGGGACAGAGTTACAACTCAGGGCTGAGTGCCCAGCCCCCACCGTACTCCACACCCACTGCATTGCATGGCTATTCCATCCCCCGCCTGCCCTGCTTCCTGTGGTCACTTCCTGGTGGCCACAGAGCTCTGAGCTCGCTTCAGTGAATTCCTTCGGCATTTATCAGAAAGCCATTGAGTCTCAGAATGGAAAAGCAGCAGGAAGAACCTTTAGTGAGCTGAGTCCAACTCCACTTCATTGTCTCTCCAATCCTTTCTTTATCCGGTGGATCAATCGATATTCACTGAACATCAGTCTTGGTAAAGCTTGATGCTACATGCAAGTTACATTAGTGAGCAAGCTTAATGGGCCACTGCCCAGAGTGACAGCGAGGCATCCCCACATGGCCTGAGAAGGGGTCTGTATGATCTCTGGTGAGCATTTATAGCTTATATTTTAATTAGAAACAGTTATTTAATATATATGTTCTTAACCTGAGGTCTATCAATAGAACCTAGAGGAGAAAGGAGGACCTGTGGCCTTGGAAGGGAAAAACAACGTCATCTTCATTTGCACTAATTGTAGACTGAAATAAAATACTTCCTTCCATTAATAATGTACACAACAAACCAGGGTTATAGTAACAGGGTTTGTAACGCTCACTATGAGAAATCACACATATTTTTCATACCACTTTATAGATGGCACAAATATCTCAAAATGCGGCCAACACTTATCATTGTATCAAAATCACAGTAGTTATTAGATTTGCCATGGGGCTTCTTTTATTTAAAGTGTTATTAGGAGAGATGGCTTAAAAGAATCAGCTTCAGATCTGGCCAGTGTGGCTCCGTTGGTTGGAGCATTGTCCTGCAGACCAAAAATGTCACAGGTTTGATCCCCGGTCAGGGCATATGCGTAGGTTGTGGGTTTGGTCCCAGGCCAGGGCACGTATGAGAGGCAACAGATCAATGTTTCTCTCTCACATTGATGTTTCTCTCCCTCTTCCCCTCCCTCTAAAATAATAAGCATGTCCTCTGGTGAGGGGAAAAAAAACACCCAGCTTCAGCCACCGGGCGGAATTCTGCCTCTCCAAGGATGTTTGCTTCTAAACAGAATTTGCTCCTGGGAGATCAAAAATAACAGCAAAGAAGGTGAAGGTACACTCACCTCTACCCAGGACCAAACTGGAATTACAACTAAAGTACAGAACAATCAGCTTGAATTATCGACTGAAAAATAGCTGAACTGAAGTCTTACCACCAAGGATTTATAGACGAAAACTCATCGAGGCTGTTAGGAAGGGCAGAGACACGAAAAGGGCCGGTCCTGCTCCCACAGGCAGTGACTGAGATTCCAGAAGGATATTTCAACTGCTAAGGTTCCCCATGAGGAGTGAGGAGTCTCAACTCCATGCCAGGTTACACAGCCAGGAGTACCAAAGCTGTTAAGAAACACCCACGTAACATCTACCTTTGAAAATCAACAAGGATTCTGTCCACCAGGGAAAAAAAGGAGTCTGCTAGAGACACAGGTGCCCTCTTGAAGGGCCAATACCCAGAACCTCATTTGCAAATACTCACCCTGTGTTCCGGCAGATGGAGTTTGGAGCAGACTAAAGTTGTGTGAAGAGAGACTGGTGTTTGTGGCTCTGGGGAAAGAGCTGAAGGAACAGCTGCCAGGTCCCTGCACTGAGTCCCTCTCTCATACCGTAGACGCTATCTTTCTCGCTGCAGCACTCCCCTCCGTATGGCATCAGCCTGGGGGAATGTAATAGCCTACTCTCTAGACTTCCTGTCATCCCACCCTGTGGATCTCCCACCCTGCTGAGTAGTCAACGGCCGGGACCAGGGTATAGAAGTCTGAGCAGACTCAGTAGGTGTCAGTGACTGATTTGTGTGATTTTGGGCCAGGTGCCATTCCCCACACTTTCCTGTGAACCTGACCAGCACTTCCCCATCATGGAAGATATGCTAGACCCATTCTCCTGACTCCCACTGGTCCTGCCCTGCTGAGCTTGGACTCTCAGCAGAATATGGGACAGACTGAGTTGTGTGGCTCTAGGATGGGCACCATATTGCTCTCACACGCCCAACTGGTGCAGAGCTGTCCTTTATATGGCCAAATCTTGGTCTGCTTGGGCCTGAAAAACCCAGCTGGTCTCACCCCGATGACTCCCTGAGGTCTGACCCCACTGCAAAGGTCTGTGAGCACAAAGTGGGGAGCAGCTATCTTGGCATACCCAGCGACATTTGCTGGGTGGCCTCAGATACATCACTGGCACCAAATTTGAACCTGTATCAATCTGGCGAACACCATTTGCCCCTACCTGGTGACTTACTGGGAACCTACCGCATGCAACTCGAGTTCCACCAGAAATTCATTCCGTGACTGAGACTAATAGGCAGCCAGCAGGCTAAGGCAGCTGAAGGCAGGTCTCGGGGTGCCTTGGGCCTTTCAATGAACTGTCCCCTGACTCAGTGCTGCTAGAAGCCAGCCTTGGTGCACAATTGGGTCCTGCGTCGTGTGCACCAAGACGCAGCAGAGGCAGCCGCAAACTGTGGATCACTGTAGCTCCGAACAGGCCCGGCAGAGTCTGACATGAATGTGCACCAGAATCCCTCCCAGAAGGTCCCAGAATAGATACCGCCAATGTTCAGCTTTAGATAGCATCAAAGCAGGATCCAATCAGCTCCATAATCACCATATCATGACAGGCACCTGACCCTGATGAGGCAAATTCCACTTCATGTGGTTAGCACCTGCACAGCAGCTTGTACAATGTGGGTGGAGTTAACCCTCCCCGGCAGCCAGCCTGAGTGTTGATCCCATGCACAAACTAATCAGGAGCAATGAAGACTCAAATACAACAAGAGGGCCCACATAACCTGTACAAAGGACATTCCTGGAGCACATAGCTCAGGTGATCAAGGAGACTGCACTACTGGGTCCCACAGGACACCTACTACATAAGGCTACCCTACCAAGACTTAAAGTCATTGCAGATCTACCTAATATACAGAAACAAATAGAAAAGGTGGCCAAATGGGGAGAAAAAAATGTGCCCCAATTGAAAAAAATGAGTAATCTCCAGAAAAAGAACTAAATGAAAAGGAGGCAAGTAATTTAGCAAATATAGAGTTCAAAGAAAAAATGGCTATAAGGACACTCAAGGAATTTAATGAGAATTTCAACAGCATAAAAAAGGACATTAAAACCATAACAAAGAGAAACTCAGAAATGAAGACTACAATATGAAGAATACAAGAGAGGGAATAAAGAGTAGGTTGGATGAAGCAGAGGACTGAATCAGTGATTTGAAAGACAAGGTAGCAGAAAACACCCAGTCAGAGCAGCAAATAGAAAAATGAACTTTAAAAAATGAGGATAGTTCAAGGGACTCTTGGGGCAACATGAAACGTAATAACATCCGTATTATAGAAGTACCAGAGGAGAAAAGAGAGAGCAAGGGACCGAGGACTTATTTGAAGAAATAATGGCTGAAAAATCCCCTCACCTAGTGAAAGAAAAAGACACACAAGTCCGGGAAGTATAAAGAGTCCAAAACAAAAGGAACTAAAGAAGTCCGCATCAAGACACATCATAATTAAAATGGCAAGGGTTAAAGATGAGGAGAAAATCTTAAAAAACAGCAAGAGAAAGACATTTAGCTGCCTATGAACAGCTTGCATAAGACTGTCTGTTGATTTCTCAACAGAAATAGTTCATGCCAGAAGCGATTGGTATGAAATATGAAAAGTGATGAGAAATGAGGACCTATAACCAACACAACTTTACCCAACAAGTCTAACATTTAAAACTGAAGGAGAAATAAGAACTTCCCAGACAAGAAAAAACTAAAGAAATTTATTACCACTGAAACAGAATTGCAAGAAATGTTAAGCATGAAGAAGAAGAAGAAGAAGAAGAAGAAGAAGAAGAAGAAGAAGAAGAAGAAGAAGAAGAAGAAGTAGAAGAAGGAGGAGGAGGAGGAGGAGGAGGAGAAAAAGAAAGAAAGAAAGAAAGAAAGAAAGAAAGAAAGAAAGAAAGAAAGGGAGAGAGAGAGAAAGAAAGAAGAAAGAGGAGAAGGAGCCAAAAAACAGGCAAACATAGTTATAAGGAATTAAATGACAAAAAATATGTACCTATGAATAATCATTTTAAAAACAAATGGTTTAAACACTCCAATCAAAAGATATAGGTAGCTGAATGGTTAAGAAAACAAGACCCATATATATGTTGTCTACAAGAGACTCATCTCAGAACAAAAGATACACACAGACTAAAAGTAAAGGGATGGAAAAAGATATTTCATGCAAATGGAAATGAAAAAGAAGCTGGAGTAGCAATACAAAACTAGACTTTAAACTGGGCTATGATAAGAGACAAAGAAGGACAGACACTGTATAGTGATCAAGGGAGCAATTCAACAAAAGGATATAGTCCTTATAGGCACTTACTCACCCAACATAGGAGCACCTAAATTTTTTAAAATTATATTTTATTGATTATGCTATTACATTTGTCCTGATTTTTCTCCCTTTGGCCCCCTTCCTACCCAGCATTCCCCACTCCCTAAGGCAATTCCCCCATCATCATTCATGTCCATGGATCATGTGTACAAGTTCTTTGGCTACTCCATTTCCTATACTGTACTTTACATCCCCATGGCTATTCAGTAACTATATATTTGTACTTCTTAATCCCCTCACCTCTTCTCCCATTCCCTCACACCCCCCTCCCATCTGGCAACCATCAAAATGAGGAGCATCTAAATTTAAAAAGCAAATCTTGATGGACATAAAGGGAGAGATTGACATTGAAGGGGTTAGCAATGACATCAAGAAAGAAATCAAAAGATATCTTGAAACAAATGAAAATAAGAACACAACAGCCCCAAATCTATGGGACACAGCAAACGCAGTCCTAAGAGGGAAATTCATTATAGTACAGGCCCACCATAAGAAACGAGAAAAATTTTGCCCCGACTGCTATGGCTCAGTGGGTTGTCCATTGTCCTGCAAACCTAAAGGTTGCTGTTTTGATTCCTGGTCAGGGAACATGCCTGGGTCGTGGGCCAGGTCTCTTATTGGGGGCATGCAAGAGGCAACTGATCAATGTTCTCTCACACATTAATGTTTCTATTCTGCTCTTTCTCCTTCCCTTCTCCTCTTTCTAGAAAGAAAGAAAGAAAATAAGAGAAATCTCACATGAATAATCTAACTTTACACTTAAAGATACTAGAAAAAAATAATTAAAAAGCCCAAAGTGAGTAGAAGAAGGGAAATAATAAATATCTGAGCAGAAATAAATGAAATAAAATCTAAAAAACAATACACAAAAGTCAATGGAACCAAGGTTCTTTGAACAGCTAAGCAAGATTGACAAACATTTAATCCGACTCATCAAGAAAAAAAGAGAGACCCCCCAAATTTAAAACAGATATGAAAGAGGAGAAAAAACAACTGACATCAAAGATGGCTAACAGACATATGAAAAGATGTTCATCAGAGAAATGCAAATTAAAACCACAATGAGATATCACTTCATACTGGTTGATTTATTGAATGGTTATCATCAACAAATCAACAAACAAGTGTTGACAAAGATGCGGAGAGCACAGAACCATTGTACACCGTTGCTGAGAATGCAGACTGGTGCAGTCACTGTGGAAAACAGTATGAAATTTCCTCAAAAAAATAAAATGGAACTGCCTTATAACTCAGAGATTCCATTTCTGGGCATATATCCAAAGAAATCCAAAACACTAATTTGAAAGAATATATGCACCCCCATGTTCACTGCGGTGTTATTTAGAATAGCCAAGATTTGGAAGCAGCCCAAGTGCCCATCAGTAGATGAATGGATAAAAAAGCTATGATACCTTTACACAATGGAATACTACCTGGCCATAAAAAAAAGAAGAAAATCTTACCCTTTGTGACAGCATGGTGAACCTGGAGAGTATTGCATTAAGTGAAATGCCATACAATTTCACTTATATGTGTAATCTAACGAACAAAATAAACTACAATAAAAATAGAAACAGACTCATAGATGCAGAGAACAGACTGACAGCTGTCAGAGGGGAGGGGATTTAGAGGGCTGGGTAAAAAAGGTGAGGGTATTCATTAAAAAATACCTCATAGACACAGACAACAGTATGGTGATTACTTCTAGCACAGCAGTATAGGGGGTTTGGGGGAGATAGAAGGGGGTAAAAGGGTGATAAATGGTGGTGGAAGGGGACTTGACTTTGGGTGATGAAAACACAATACAATATACAGATGCAGTGTTGTAGAATTGTACTCTTGAAACCTATATAATTTTATTAACCAATGTCACCCTAACAAATTCAATAAAAATTAACAAAAAATAAAAAATAAAGTATTAATAAAGAGATATTGTGTTTTATAACATAAGTATGTTTTCAGTATGTTTCAACCTAATATACTTCCTTTCTAATCATATGCACTTTGTTTGAGGAATTTAAAACACTTTTTCTGAAAAAGAAATCACAGGCTTCATTAGACTGACAGAGGGGTCCATGCCATACCGAAAGAGTTTACAATCCCTAAGTAAGGAAAAGACACTAGTCATGCAGTCCGGAGACCATTTTCCTAGACCTTCCAAGACCCAATGAAATCTCTGAAATGAGATTGAAACATTAGATGTGCAGAGGTAGACCACATAATTTTTTGTGGATTATCTAATTAAATGGACAAGCTGGTCCCACGGAAGGTAAAATGTACATAATCTGAGGTTTCCAGAATGAGGTAAATATATTTACTTATGAAAAAAAGAACAAAATTAAAGAACGTATGAACTATACCACTGACGGTCATGTATAGCGTAAGATGGAATTGGGGGTATAAAGCTTTTTAACTGTAGGGGAACAGAATTTCCCTCACTCCATCTCAATTCTGATTAGCTTTTTTGCTCTTAACTTCCATACATGTGTTCAGGAAAACAGGACTGTCTGCTTTTGGACAAGCAACTTAAACATTTTACATTTCACTTTTCCAACTCCCACCTCCACAAACAACAGTAATAATCCTTATACCAATACTAATATTTTGCTCACCCCCAAAACATGCCCACTCCCATACCAGACTTCTCAATTCAAGAGGAGATGAGTAAAATAGACTTTAACCTACTTTTCGAGGTCATTTAAGTGGCAGTTTCCTCTCTTCCTCTCAGTTTTTTATCCTCCGCTCACGTAATATGCATAAAAGATTGCTTTTACAAGAGAGCCAACTTTAGTGACTCCCTATAAACTACAGAATAAAATCCCAAATACCTTAATCTTGCATTCAGAGCTTTCCATAATATTACCCCAATCTATGGTTATAATTTATTGTGCATGGCTCTCCTATGAAAATATGGCTTTTGCCAAATGAAATTTCCACCATTTCCCAATAACCTATTTTTATCAGATTTTGCTCATTCCCTCATCCTTGCTGGGAATGCCTGTGCTCACCTTCCATATCTGCTTAGATTATACATATCTTGTGCATCCTTAGTTACCAAGCTCAATCTCTTTCCAAGTACCTTGGCTACATTAACTGTTCTTCATGAAATGAATTTCCATAGCCTTGAAAATAATACTCGTTAAGGATTTATTATGAACTATGTTGAAGTTATGGCATTTATTTTTAAGTAAATTGTATTTTAATTTTTGTGAAATGAAGAATAGCACAGTTTCAAGCAAAGAGTAAGCATTCAATAAACCCTGGTTTTGACATTTATTGATTATTTGTTCTGGGGTCTTGAACTTGGCTTACATAATCCTTAGTCTTCTTATTGGTAAAATAAGAAAAATTGCTACCTTACAAGGTTGTTGTTAGAATTAGAAATAATGTATGTCAAGGGTCTTATAACATGATATAATGAGTCATCTTTACCTTAAGGCAGATTATCATCTACATTGAGTAATAGATGTAAATTAAAAGAGGCATCAAATGATACAGGGGAAGAATAGTAACAAGGAGCTAGAAGGCTTAATTTTCCTCCCAACTTAGCCTCTCCATGGTGACTTTTCTCCTTATTTTTTTCCTAGGTCTCAATTTCCTCATACCTAAATTCAAAGGAGGTGGTGTGTGTGTGGAATGGAAAATCCCCAAGGTCTTTTCCTGCAGCAGTGCACAACAATTCTGTAAGAAGAAAATGAAAACAAGAGCATAGAAGTGTAATTTTGAATTTTAAAAAGTGTAGAGAGTGGAGGAAAGTTATTCAAGGGCATTTTTTGAGGAGGAGATTTGAGACCACTCAAAGAAAATGAATGACATAAACTGCCTGGAAAAGAGAGGGGGAGGGCCAAGAAGAAGCAAAGGAAATATTGACATCAGTCCAAATCTTGGGGTAGTTATGAAGACAAGCATCAGACCCCTGGCTAGATCTGAGGAGCTGGGGCTAAGATGCAGCTGGACTTTAAAGGGGGAACAAGCTGATGGAAGCTTTGAACATCCAGATGCAGAATTTAGGTTTGAACTGATTGGCAACAGGGAGCTGCTGAAGGTCCTGGGCCAGAGAATGACAGGGTGATAAAAGCATTTAGGAAATAACGTTGTGGCAGCTACTCCACCCTTGGTGACATAGAGACACTAAAGGTAGGGACACACAAAAGGATCTGTGGGAATACTTCCTTTGGGGCCAGGTTGGATTAGAATTCATCATCCCTGGGACATAAGAATCCAGGTGTGAGATGATAGGATCCTTGGCTAGGATGGTGTGGTACATTGTTTTATTGATCAAAATATTCATTTTATGCATTCAAGGCCACTGATGTCAAGCTTGGTCATATGACTTGCAATTCCCTTAATGTAATGAACATATACATCTCATCCTACTGAACTCAGAAAAACTATGTGGTTTTCTTTGGCCAGTAAAACGTGGTGGAAATGATTGTGTTATTTCCAAACAGAAACTTCTAGAGCCACCGTGAGGTCCCACTGTATTCTCTTTTCTCTCTGTCATGAAGCTAGTAATGTTCCTCAGAGGCGCAGCTTTATAAGCCTAGATATTGGAGCGAAAAGGGAGTGGAGAAGAGCTGCCTTTGACCCGGGGCCAACGTTCACATATATGGCAATAAAAATTGTCATTGTAACCCACTGAGATTTTGGAATTATTCAATAGTTGTTACCGTGGCTTATTTTAGCCTGAGCTGACTGATGCAGATGACTCTAAAAGAAGACTGCATTAAAGAGAATATAGAGGGAAAAGGGAGATTTTGCTAATTAAATGAGGAAGAGGAGAGCAGCACCTTGTAAGCTCAGGGCATCAGGACATTACCTCGCAGTGATGAACACCTTATTAAGGATTTAGAGCTTGGTGGGAGGCAAAGGAATCATTAATACTGCTCTTGACATTCTGAATTAGAGCTGACATTAAGTGTCAGGCCTAACCTGACCTCCCTCCCCTTACTTACTTTTCTAATTTGATGCTAGTTTGGGGACGGCAACGCCAGGTCCAATGGAAAGGAGAATTTCTGCAGCTCCCAAACCAGAACATCGAGTGCGTTAAATATTAGTCACAGGAATTTGGTTTTTAACTTGTAAGTGATGGGAGTCTAATGAGATGACAGCAGTCAGTAGGAAGGACTATTGGACTCATAGCAGTAATTTGGATGGACTGAAGGTGTGAGAACGAATCTAGGCAAGAGGTGGGGGGATCTGGTTTTCTGCAGGGCCATGGGAATGAAGAGGGGTGGGTGTTTTAGAGATCAAATTCATGTGACTAATTTACCAACTTGCTACTATTTGATAGCATTTTCTTCCTTTATATTATACCTGAAATCAGTGAAACTTCCAAAAAGGAATCCAGAAGTTAATCTCCAGTCTCACAATCAACCCATTACAGAGTCTGCTTTGTCTTCCATCTAATTGCCAAGCCCATTTATCTATCATAATGATGATGATGATAATGATAATAAAATAATAATAGTAATACTACTACTACTACTAACAATAACAAAAATACAAGAGTTATTCAGCCTCTACTATGGGCCTGGCACTAAGTATTTTGCAAACATTTTTTCATTTAATCCTAACTGCGAACAGGCATTTGTTAAGTTAATGTCTCAGAGCTCCAGCTCCAGCCACATCCCTCTATCCCCTGCTTTGTGATGCTAAAGAAGAGACTCTGAAAACCACATTTCTGCTTTGCCAGATGGTTCATGTTCGGCTCTGCCAACAGGAGCAACAGAGGGAGGCTGCGAGGCCGGGGGAGGGAGAAGGGACCTGCTGCTTCTTGTCTGCTTCCTGTTCCCGATGTCTCCCCGGCAATACCTCCTGGCCCTGGTAGTGGAACTAATTCCAGCTGCATAGTCAAAGCCAGTTTGCTATTTTTCCAACACTCACAGAACCAGCCTCATCATGCCCACTCCGAGACCAGACCGGCAGTGCCCTCCTCACAGGTCTGAGTCCCAACCCTGCGGGAGCCCTCCTTAAGCTTCTAAATTTTAATAATTTCAGATCCTTCTCTTTTTTGGTCCCAGTCCCAAGGGTGGTAGACCTTCCCCAGTTGCTACCTCGGTGATACCTTAGACATATCTTTTTACCCTTTCAGTTACCTAATTAACAACTTTGTACCATGTAAACAACACTTTTTATTTAATTCTTTCTCTTGAAATAACTGGTGTCCTTTCTGTCTCCTTCTGGGACCCTGACTGGTACAGTGAGGTATTATTCTTTCCTTTTCATAAACAAGGTAACTCATGCTTCATATGAAGAGAAATTAAGTAACTAGCCCGATGCCATGCTGATAATAATTGGATTCAAGTCAGGATTCAAACCACCTTTTCACTCCGGAGCCCTGGTCATAACTGGTTCCATTTCTGCTTCATTTTGAGTCTCAGTATCTCGCGCACTTTCATGGCCTTCTCTCCTTTGCATCCTGGCATGCACCACCACTGGGCACAAGGCTTTCCTCCGTCCTCCAGGTGCACATGGAAGGCTCAGGGGGCAGTGGTGGAGAGATCATCAGTGCAGCCAGGCCTGTGATCAGAGAGATAGCTCAACTGGTGCTGTTGGTGTCCACACCTGCTATCATGAGTTCAGGACTGGGTATCCCAGGAACCACTTTCAAACCTTGGTTGGAAGTTCTCTCTACTCAGCTTCTCCTAAAAGGAGTGCCAGGGGTGGGGACAGTGGGGTGGCCTGGGGTGGGAACAAGCCCCGCCGAGTGAGCCGGCAGTGGGATTGGCCTGGAGCACCCAGCGTTTGGCCTGTTTGTGTAAAAAGGAAGCAGAGGCTTTAAGTCTTGGTCCTCCATTGATAAAGTCTTCCCAGGGTAATGTAGTTTTGCTTAGCACCATTGCTGGATTGCCTTTCTTTAAACAAAACAAACAGAACAGTGCAAACAGTCATCCTCTCAGCCGCCCGTTTCTAGCCCTGGGAGTCTCCTGCAGGTCTGAAGTGGCTTGTGCTATGGGTGAGGCCGCGTGGAATGAGAGGGGAGGTGAGCCGTGGGCCAGCTGCTCCCTCTCTGGCTTCCAGACAGCATGACCTCAACTCTCCTTACTGGCTCCTCAGTAGAAAATGCCAGTCTTAGTACCAGGCCTGTCCTCTGCCTCATGCCCCTCCCTTTACCCCAACTGGCTCTGGGTGAGATGATCGGTTGACTTGTGCAAGGTGACTGTGAGTGGTGGGGGAGCCAGGTTTGACCCTCTTGTCCCTTACAATGGCCTTGCTCCAATTTCATAGATTAAGAGAGAGAAGATGGGAAGATAGATCATCTGCAAATGACTAGGAATTGTGGGAAGGGCCAGACTGTTCATTCGGCTCCTGGTGTTGATAGGCAATATTAACCGAACAAAGCAAAGCTTGCCTATGGTGTGCCAGGCAATGGAATGAAGGTGCCAGCTTACCTCTGATAACTTGTATAGTAGCGCACTTGGGTAAACACAACTCTCATTGTTGATTGGAGATTCGTCTATTTATTACGACAATTTTCACTTCAAATTTCTAGGAGATGGAGGTAAAGTGTCTTGAGAAGGGGGTACCTTCTTTTCCAATTTGCATAAAGGCACCACATGGGCACTATTAGTCCACTCGGACCGCCCTGCTTCCTCACACGTGCACCCCTGCTCTCGATATCTGTTTGCATCTGTAGGTATCTATACATACTAGATGCAGAGGGTTTTTCTTTCTTGTGCATACTAGATGCACAAGAGAGAGAATTGAAGAAGTTGCTGGAGGAGGGAACAGAGTAGGGAAGATGGTGTGACTGGCATGTTCTTCACTCTTCATCAAGCTTAGAGGACTCTGAACTCTGGTCAAGGAACAGATGGCTAAAGCAGATAAAAACTCAATAAACCTTGGGGAGGTGAGGCGTGGTCAGTGACATGCTGCAGGGACTAGTGACAAGACCCCGGAAAGCAGCTCTTTCCCTATCTGCGTGGCACACGGGACTCTTCTGGCCCTGAGAACTGTAGGCCTCGAGGGCATGCAGCCTGCACCCTTCATGCAGGGACCCTGCCCACCCAAAGACGGGTAGTGGCAGAGAGGTTCCCTGCAGCTTTGTAATACAGACTAGTGGGCACCTTGGATGACTGATGCCAATTGTGTTTGTGGGCATAGCTACAAACCTCACAGACTTTGGAGACACCCATCTGGCAACAGCAGGGGGACACATTGGGGCAAGCTCAGAGCCTGCTGTTTTTCATTCACCAAATATTCAGGATGTGTTGGGGGAAGAGTCTTTAGCTGTTTTATCCAGTGTTATGAGGGTGATCCTCCCTAAGGAGGTGATATTGTCTCTCAAGTGACTCTAAAGGAGAAGCCTGACATGGGGAGAGGAGGCATTTCAGGCAAAGGGAACAAGTTCAAAAGACTTGTGGCAGCGGTGTGGTGAGCTGCTCTGTGTACCAGGGTGGGGCCAGAGCCCCATGGGTACGGGGAGAGTGGTGGAGGTGAGAGAGCTAACTGGGAACCAGGACCTTGAAGGTACTAGAGAGCACTTGGGTTTTCCTCTGATTGAGACTGAAAGTCATTAGAAGGTTTGGAGTAAAGGAATGCTGTGGTTGGATGGATACAGATAAGGCTCTTAAACCAGCAGCTATTGGAGATTTGCTTATGGCAACCTCTGATGGAAGTACTATTATTATCGCTGTCCTAAACGCAGGGAAGCCTTGCATAGTGAATTCAAGAAACCTATTGAAGGTCAGCCAGTGTGGATCAGGAGCTGGGATTTGAACCCAAGCAGAAGGAACCATGCTTTTTTATCACTAATATCTACTGCTTCACCATTGCTGAAATAGCTCATCATGCTGCAAGAACATTTTCCTCCCAGTAATAGATGTGACCGCATCCTTCAAGCTGCCAAGTCCTTGCTGACCTCTGAGAGATTTCACTCTACAATCGTCCTTCCCACACGCCCACCTGTCGGTGTTCTCCAGGTAAATACCTTTGGTTAAGGATCTTATCTCAATTTATTGCGCGACACTCTGCGGTTCCAGAGATCTCATCTCATTAAAACCTGCACATTTATTTAATTAAAAACAAGTCCAGATGCTGAGGCTTGGGAGATTGCCCGCCTGGTAATACAAATCTATAAATCCCACTTCCTGCTGCTTCCAGGCTGACTGTAAATACCCCTGAAATTCAGCTTCACTGGAAATGTTTCGACTATTCTGCTTCTGACCCAATGGGTAGTAATAAATAAATAATGAAAAGTGGTGGGAGAAAAACTGGATTACATTTGTTTAAAGCTTAACCTGGCTCAGCTCAGGGAGAATGCTAAGGACTTCCGGTTTTTCCTCCTATGTCTGACTTGGTCCTTTCATTCCTAAACCCAAGCCCTCAGTGTCTGGGCAGCAATTCCTTGCCTCTGTGATGACTCGTCCTCACTTCTGAAGGTGGTGGGGAGAGTGAGTCAGCATCATTTCAGAAGCAACTGTTGATGGAAAGAACCTCAGTTTTGCTATCATTAAGGTGGTGATATATTCCCAACCCAAAGCAAGCACCAAGGGCAACTCTGGAAGTCTTCATGGGACAAGCGAACAAGATATCTGAGAATGAGGATATTTTAGGAAACCTGGATGTATAGCTGCCACGTGTCATATGGATTTGAAGTCAGAGTCTTGGGGCAGCGTGGATTCTCTAAACGGATGATACGTTGCTCTCCTAATCAAAGCAATGGTAGTGATGCAACAGTAATGACTACAGTACACCAGGTAACCCCAAAGGCCACCATCCTACTGCCTCCTGAGCGCACCTGAAAACCCCTGGGAGATCCGTCTGTGAAGTCAACTCTGAAATAGGCAGGCTTCCTGGAGCTGGTGTGGAGGCTGCCTGAATCCCACTTGGGATCGACGGGCCAGCTGGTCCGCTGAGCGGTCCCAGGGATGCCCATCTGAGTGGGGGTAAATGAAGGGGAGCTGTGAGCTCCCTACTCTGCCATAGCAAACATCTGACCACCCTGAGGACATTCTCACCCTCTGTTCACAATACCCACACTGGCCCAGGTCTTCCTTTTATGACCATTCAGATGTTCCTGGGCTACTAAAAGATGGTAATAGTCCATTGCTTTTGGGTCGGTTTTTAAGTCTCCATCTTGCCCATTGAAGAGCTTTTATTCTAGTGGCTCAGCTGTGGCGTTCGTAATGCTCACCTGCGATGGCCGTGGCCATAGACTGTGATGTTTTCTGTCCTTTTGTTCACATAACACACACATGGGGGTACACACCCCGTAGCCCATACCCACACATAGATTTCCAAACAACAGGATGAAACCAAATGTGAGGATCTTTTCTCAAGTGGGGGTGGCTAGACTGCTGCAAAAGGTAGGACTGTTTCATTGACTTGTTTACCTTGCATGCAGCTCTGTTTAAGTATTAAGAATTGTTTTATATTTCCTGGGAGTATTAATGGAGAAGGACCCGATTCTCTCCATGTCATTAGCAATGTGCCTTCTACTTCCAGTCAAGATGTAGGCAAAGGTAAGCTGCAGGATTCTCAGGAGATTCCTCTTAAAGGGCCTGCAACAGACTGAGGACTCACACAGACCCACCTCATCTGGGACTGAGCACCAGGACAATAGCTGGAAGGGCACCAGTGGCACATGGGGAGAAAGTGAAGTACAAGTGCCAGGAGACAGCTTCCTTCTGGGAAAACTCCAGAGGCCAGGCCGCGGCATTGTCCCCTCAGTGAGCCCTCCCCTACACAGAGCCACAGAGTGGTAACACAGGTTTTCCCATCCTGGTTATTACCCAAGGCACTGCCCCATACAAATTAACAGCTGTGCTTTTCTAAGTAGGCCACACAACTAAGACAGGGAGTCAAAGCAACTGTACCTAAAAAACGCAGAAAAAACACAGGGAGGTTGCCAAACTGAGGACAAAGAAATATGGTCCAAATGAAAGAATAGAACAAAACTCCAGAAAAAGAACTAAATGAGATGGAGATAAGCAACCTATCAGATGCACAGTTCAAAACACTGGTTATCAGGATGCTCCAGGAACTCATTCGGTACTTTAACGGCATAAAAAACACCCAGGCAGAAATGAAGTTTGCATTAAGTGAAATAAAGAAAAATGTACAGGGAAGCAAGTGGAAGGGATGAAGCCAAGGATCAAATCAATGATTTGAAACACAAGGAAGGAAAAAGCATTCAATCAGAACAGCAGGAAGAAACAAGAATTCAAAAAAAAAAAAATGAGGATAGGCTTAGGAACCTCTGGAACATCTTTAAATGTACAAACATCCAAATCATAGGGGTGCCAGAAAGAGAAGAGGAAAAGTAAGAAATTGAAAACTTATTTAAAAAAATAATGAAGGAAAACTTCCATAATTTGGTAAAGGAAATAGACATACAAGTCCAGGAAGCACAGAGTCCCAAACAAGTTGGACCCAAAGAGGGTCACACCAAGACACATCATAATTAAAATGCCAAAGGTTAAAGATAAAGAGTGAATCTTAAAAGCAGCAAGGGAAAAGCAGAGAGGTACATACAAAGGAATTCCCATAAGACTTTCAGCCGATTTCTCAGAAGAAACTCTGCAGGCTAGAAGGGACTGGCAAGAAGTATCTGAAGTGATGAAAAGCAAGGACCTACAACCTAGATTACTCTATCCAGCAAAGCTCTCATTTAGAATTGAAGGGCAGATAAAGTGCTTCCCAGACAAGGTAAAACTAAAAGAGTTCATCATCACCAAGCTATTATTATATGAAATGCTAAAGAGACTTAAAAAGAAAGAATAAGAAAAAGAAGATCAAAACAATAAACACTGAAATGGCAATAAATTCACAACTATCAATAACTGAATCCAAATAACAAACTAAGCAAACAAAGAGAACAGGAACAGAATCATAGACATGGAGATCATTTGGAGGGTTATCAGTTGAGAAGGGGAAGGGGAAAAATGGGGGGAAAGGTGCAGGGATTAAGAAGTACAAACTGGTAGTAACAGAATAGGTGGGGCGGGGGGTGTTAAGAACAGTATAGGAAATGGAGAAGCCAAAGAACTTAAATGCATGGCCCATAGACATGAACTAAGGAGGTGATGGCTGGAGGGAATGGGGGTACTGGGTGGAAGGGGGCAAAGAGGAAAAAGCTGGGACAACTGTAATAACATAATTAATAAAATATGTATTTTTTTAAAAAAGAAATGTACCTTCTTCAAACCACTTATAGGTTTCACTGCTGAAGACAAGCTTCCAAGTCAAGAACACTTATCTCATTGGAGTTCAATCTATCATGCACCAACCGATGCTAAGTACCTACTCTGTGCAAAACCCCAGTGAGGCTTTTAAGGACGTAATAATGCATAAGTTATAGTCTCTGTTTCCAATAAACAAAGATAAATGTCTTTGTTAGTGATATGGAAGATAATGACATATGCTTATATTTAACTTCTTGATAGATAATTTCACAGACACAATCTGAATAGACCCTTTTGCCACAGATCTTTTGATGATCGGGGGCTCCTTCCTGTTGGGGTTACAGCGTCATTGCAGGGCCAGAAACTCTTTTCCATACTTTGTAAACTTATGCAGGATGAGGCTCTAAGGCAGAGGTTCCTGTTAATTACTTATGCCTAGTTAAGTGCAGAAGCAGTGCTGCCAGCAGGCTTGGAGCACCACCCTAGAAGCCCAGAAGGCCGGTGCCACAATAGGGCCATTGTCCTGCCCATTTTTGCCTTTGGCTTCCCCTTGGCATTGGTACTTAATTGCCTCCCAACCGAGTAGGACCTGTTTACTGAGCCTCCTTGGCAGAGATGTAACCAAATGCCTCCAGGCCTCACCAGCCTGTGGGGGCCAATTATATCACATTTTCACTCAAAGTTTGCTGATGGTTCCACCTGCATAACTCTGGCCCTCCATGCCTCCCCTTTCTTAAAGCCTCTCTACTTATTTGGGCGAGTCCATAGGCTATATCAAGCATGCTCAGAAACAGTTTGCAGCTCTCAGAGATTCACGGCTTGCTGGTCTTTTGAAGCTGCCACTCTGCCGGCGTCCTGCGTCAGCACAACTCTGCACGGGGCCCAAGTCTCTGCCTCATTCAGGGACTGTCTTCCGGTGATGCAAAGCTGCTGCTTGACCCCTGCCCCAGATGCAAAGTGTCACAGAGCTCTGCGTTTCCTGCCATTCCACTACATGTTGTGGCCACACCGCATTCCTTGCAGAGGAAGGGACACCATGCTCATGTGCCAATTGTTTTATTTTGAGTTCCAAAGCTGTGTCTGAGGATGTCACATTCTCTTCTGCAAATAGCTCTTCAGCTCCTGGGTCTGGTTTCACTCCCCTAGGGGCTCCAGTCTTGCTGGGCCTCCATTCATGGTCCGGAGCAACATCCCTCCTTCCATTTTCCCCTATGTCTCCACCCCCCATTCATTAAACTCTTCCTAGCTCCTTCAGGTGAAAAACGAGATGATGCAAATCAACCGTAAACACTTGGAAACTGTGGGTGGGTCCTAGTTTCCTGTGTCTGACCTCCGCCTGGGCTCAGCTGGCCTTGCTACAAGAAAAGCCTCTCACATGCATACTCCTTTTTCTGGCATTAGACAGAAGGCAGCTTATAGCTTCTTGGCAGCCAGTCCTTTCGACTCCTTCTCCTTTATTTTTTCCCATTGTTTCCCACAAGGATCATATAAGATAATGTCGTGAAAGTTATACTTGACACTGGTCATGTCAGCGTAATATGAGGTTAAACCATTACTGAATGGCTATTGGACATGACATTTATTGGTATTTATCTAGTCGTGTATTCAAACATATTTATTAAGCACCTACTCATTGGCAAGCTCTGTTCTAGACACTGGAGATATAGGAGTAAGAGGATGCTATCCTAGTGGGGAAAGATGAATGCTAAATAAATTAATTAAAAAGAATAAGAAAATATCAGGTTGTGACAAGTGCCCTGAATATTGAGGGTGACGTGGTAGAGGGTAACTGTCTACTTTTGAGTGGGACACCAAGGAAGGCCTCCTGAGGAGGTGATTGTAAGTTGAGATTAGAATGAAGAAGGAGCCCTGGCTGGTGTGGCTCAGAGGGTTGAGCACTGACCTGTGAACCAAAGGGTCACTGGTTTGGTTCCCAGTCAGGACACGTGTCTGGGTTGTGGGTCAGGTCCTCAGTCAGGGGCGTGCGAGAGGCAACCACACATTGCTATTTCCCTCCCTGTCTTTCTCCCTCCCTTCCTGTCTGTCTACAAATAAATATATAAAATCTTAAAAAAAAAAAAAAAAAGGAATGAAGAAGGAACCAGCCCTGTGAACAGCAGAGGAAAGAGGATTCCTGCAGAGGGACAGCAAAGGCAAGGGGTTGGGCCCAGCTCCACCAGTTCCAATGATGGAAAGGGTGTAGGTGTTCTAGGGAAGGGGATTGGGGCCAGGAGAGCCCTGTCCATGGGCAAGAGAGGGCCCAGATGAAGGAGGGGTGTGCAAGGCAGGAGAGGCATTTGTTTTGGCTTTAAGCGGAATGGGAAGCAATTAGAGTTTGAAACAGGGGAGCCACATAATCTGGTTTATGTTCTTCAAAGATAACTTAGACTGCTGTGGGAGGAAAGAACTCCTGTGGAGCAAGAGAGGCAGCAGGGAGACCAGGCAGAGGTCTGATATGTTAGGACTGATGGGAGAGGCTGGTGATCCAGCAACTGTGTGGGACCTGGACAGCAGACATGCAGGGACAGACTGGGGGGCCTTTGGAAGCAGAGCTGAGAGGACTTACTGATTGATTGGATGTAGAAAACTAGGAGATGATGGATTTCAGAAGGATTCCTAGACTGGTAATGGAGGGAAACAGAAACCCCTTACCAGCTCAGGATGTGGGGGGCTGGACTAGGGTGATTGTCAAAATATCTGGAAGGTGCTTTATTCTACAAGGGTGGGGGATGGGGAAACAAGTGCTCCCGCACCCCCACCATATACAGGTTCCAGAGAAACATGGAGAAAACCTGCTAGAGAAATTGACTGGTTCCAGATTCTTTTTTTTTTTTTTAAAGCAAGTTTGAAAGCAAACCATAGCCAATTGCATGGGCTAGAAAGTCAAATAACTTTAAAATAACCCAAGGCAGGTAGAGTGCATTAAAGTGGCCAGCAGTTCTGTTTACCTAATGAAATATCTACAGCACTGGGAGGTAGAGTTCAGGGGCTGGGCTGGTCTTGGCAATATCTGATAACAGTCTTCACGCTGGAATTTAATTTGTTTTACTTAAAGGTAAACCTGGGTGCCTGTTCTCACAAAGGCTGCCTGCCCAGACAAGGTGTTCAGGTCCCTGTCTATTTGCCAAGGACCTGAACACCCAGACCCCAAAGGAACATTCTACATCACCAGCATTCATTGTGCCCTGGTATTCGCTGAGATCACAAACACATCTTGGTGGAAATACGAAAAACCTTGCAAAAAGGGTGAATGTATGAAATAAGGACCCTCTGGGAGTTCTGAATTTACAGATCTCCGAATTTTATCACTCTGCTTATTTTTTAATTAAAGACAATAACTTCCCCTTGCAGGTTCTTACTGACAAATAAAAATACTGATGTCACACCAGGCTATGCCATGATAACCTTTCCCAGAACTGGGAGTATCCAGAATGAGCTAGCTATGGGAACATCTTTCCTAAGAAGGCCCGAAGTGTTCTTCTAACTCTCTTAGTCACCTGAAGTTACTCATTACCTGGAAGGGCATAAAGAGCTTATCCATGCCTATTGTACATTTTGTGCTGCTTCGCTGAACCAGGAAAAATGCAGACGGTTGAGTCACAGTTTTCAATTAGTTTTTAATATCATCTGGAGCAAAGTTTCTCTATTGCCATACTAATTTTATTGCTTTCAATGTTACTCTGATCATATACTTTGCAAGATAATTCAGTCTTTTGCTTGAGGATATTAATAATACATATCGTAAGTGGGGAGTAGCCTTATCAAAGTACTCTTAAACAGATGTAAAAATGAAAATACAGCAAGACTCAGTAACTCGCAGTTAGAGCCGGAAAGCTGTGACAGAGGGAAAGGAAAGAGATAATTCAGAACCTGGAAATCATGGCAGGGCTTTGTTACCTCTAGGAGAATGGCTACGTGATTTTCAAATCTAAAGCTTCTTTAATTCAACAGATATTACGCAACTATTAAAAACCCAGCCCATTATACGGAATGAGTACATTCAAGCAGTTAGCAAATGAAATAGTTGAAGTCCTGCTGAAGCTGAGAACACTGTAGATACCAGGGCCTGTCTTCAAGGAACCTTTACCTAACTGGGTGAAAACAAACACATGAACTAGTTCAATGACTAAACAAGGTGGCCTGTGGGTGGGCCAAAATGAGAGGTGCAGACAACGTGTGCTCAGAAATCAAAGATGCAGAAACAATGCAGCTGAAATCATCAGATTCCTGACCCCAGCTGATGATCCCTGTAGGCCAAGCAGGGCTTGGGTGGGAGAGACAGAGGGATGAGGCCCTCCCAGCAGGGGGAGCGACACATGCAAAGGTGCTACACTGGGAAGGATTAGGGTGTGCATACTGAGAGGGGGGCCCACCTAGTCAAAAGGTTTGGCGGGGACACATTGAAAAAAATGCAGACTGACATAAATCATGTCACTTGCTATGATGGAAACAACATCCTGTAGGAGGTGTAATGCCTCAGTTCACCGGAGACGGTGCTCTTGGGGAGGAACTTAGTCACAACTAATCTTTCTTATCTGTATTTGCAAAGGTCAGGCTGGAGCTAAACAAGTTGATGATATATCGTCTCTTCAAAGGAACTCATTTCCTAAGAAAGAGGAAGAATTGGGATGAACTAATATTTATTGAAGTGATTTCTGGAAAGGAGGGGGAGAGTCACCAAATGGTAACCAATTTCCCTACCAGTCCTGTGCATTCTTTTCCTCCAGTGATGAGACCTGACCTCAAAGGGATTAGATCTTTATTTTGGAATTTAAAAAAAAAAAAGCCTTAAAAATCAGGAAATTCCTTTGGTTCAGAGGGTTCAATGGACTTAAAATCAGAATGACAACTCTAGAGATTGTCCAATTCTAAAATTACCCAGGGCCATTAATTTGCCATATGTGTGATCCTGGACATAATTATAAAGCCTTAATTTCTTCATCTTTAAAACACTATAGTGTCCCAGCAAATGAAAGATAAGATTCATTCTCTCACTTGCTGGCTCTCCCTAACTAGAAAAATGCCGTGAATATAATGCAACATATTTTCAAAGCTATGGTTGTCTTTGCCACTTACTACCTGTGTGACTTTTCACAGATACTTAATTTCTATAAGGCTCAGTTTCTTCCTTTTAAAATCTTCATAATAATACCATTTGATAGAGGTATAATAAAGATTAAGACAGCATGTGCAAAGTGCCTATCACAGAGGCTAACGCTTAATAAAGTACAGCTCTTTTTCTTAAAATTATCATTCAATCACAGTTTGTATAGCATTTTTATAAATTTTTCACTAACCTTTCAAGGTAAATACAATTATTATCAGTTTTAGAGATGGAAAAACTTTAGAAACTACAAAAGACTAAGTCTAGGGACATGCCACAGTAGAAGACATAGCTGAGGTGCCAGTTGAAGTACAATTTCAATGACATTTACCCCCTGCTCTAGCTGTCCTTATTAGCGAGACACACAAACTAAAAGGAAACAAATTATATCTGTATTTTATATAGTGCTAGTGAGGTCCCAAGAAATGTGGCTCCTTTCTGAATCTCGCTGGATAGCTAGACAGAGCTCTAGGTAGCAATAGTGAGGGTCACATCTCCCGCTG
The DNA here is from genome assembly GCA_004026545.1 of Mormoops blainvillei. Lineage (NCBI taxonomy): Eukaryota > Metazoa > Chordata > Mammalia > Chiroptera > Mormoopidae > Mormoops > Mormoops blainvillei. Next base: position 97,365 of record PVJD01001670.1, read on the forward strand.
TGCGCTCCTCTAGGGCAGTCACTGTATGTGGCGATTGATCACTTGAAATATGATAAGTCTGAACAGAAAGGTGTTACAAATATAAAATACATGCTGGATTTCAGATACTTAGAAAGAGAAATATGTAAAATAGCTCGGTAATAATTTTAAATTGACTACGTGATGCAATGAAAATATTTTGGGTATGTTCAGTTACATATTTCACCTAGTTTTCATTCATTCCTTCTAATGTGGCTACTAGAGAATTTTCAGTTGAATATAAGGCTCGCATCTGTGGCTTGCATGATATTTCTATTGCACAGAGCAGCACTACCGGATCCCTTGCCCTTCCTCTCAGCCCTCCTACCTCCTCGCCAGGACTCTCCGGTCCTCCTGTCTGCTAAGCCGTGATCTGCTCCCCTCCTTCATGCCAGGGTGTTAAGGATCTCTGTCTGCAAAAAATCAACTTTTAGAAAAGGTACTGAAAGTGGAGGTTCATACATCTGGGGTGGGGAGGGATATTAGAACAAGGATCACAATTTCAAATACTTAACAGGGGTCAGGAGGGAACCGCAAAGTAGACCAGGCGTTGGTGGCAATAGAGAATGGCGGGGACTGAGCTGAACCGAAGAGCATCTGCCTGATCCAAGGGGAGATCCCGCCACTCGGCTCTGGCTAACTGTTGCCATATTGAAATTGGGGCCAATGTAGCCAGATCTTTTGATTTTTCAAGAGCAACCAGACATCTAGATTCTTATACGATATTTCCCAATTTTCGAAGATTTGCAATGAAATAAAAACTTTTAGCAAGCATTACAAAGGGCCTATAGAATCTGCCTTAGCACTCTATTTGGTTCAGCTGGCCTCAGTTTTTTGCCTCTTTATTTACATGGTGTGCGGTAAACTGGATAGGTAGAGCTTATAACACTGGCTTTGTCTCCTGGCATTTGTAGAGCCAGAGGAGACTTCCCCTTTACAGATGAGATGCTGAGATCCAGAGAGGATCTGTACCTCCCCCACAGTCACACTGTTACTCAGGACAAGAGGGAGAGGTTCCGGGTTCTCTGTCCACTGATCCTTTAAAACAACAGATAGTGTCTTTTGGTTCCCCCAAAGTTTGCCTTTGAGAAGGGGTCTTGAACTGCAACATGGCACCAGGCATATAAAGGAGTCTTAGAGCTAAAGATGCTGTGCCCATACTGGCCTCTGGCTGGCTTAGGGTGGGCTGGGGGGTAGTTAAGGGGAGGTGAGGTGGGAAAAATGGCTGATGTTCTTTGTGAATCTCTCTCACATGTCATAGCATTTATTCTACAAGGACACACACTAATCATTTACCCAGAGTAAACTGAAATCCCCAAACAACCCAGGTGGAGAAACATAATCATAATGCTGAATACTCCTGTTATTCATGAGCAAGTATACATTCTAGACACCTGAGTCAGGCCCCGGGGAGAAAAGTTCCTTATTCTGCAGTCGAGATGGAAAGATTTCTGTCTGGGACATACATTAAATGTGTGTGCCCTCTTTCTGCTCCTAAAGACGGAGTAGCCCCAAACGTAGTCAGGAAAAAAATACAGGTATAAAATTTAGAATTCGCCCCACACGGCAATTGTTTTCTTTTTGGCTCTCCTTTTGCAAATACATTTTACAGCACCCAAGACTAAACTTCCTGCTTATTTTATTGACGATAGTTCCAAAACAAATACGACATTCTGAGCAATTTCAACCCTTCTTATTTAAACCCGGGACTTTCCTGGGTGAGGTAAGAGGACTGAACTTTTCCAAATTATCCAGGTTATGATAAGAATGCAGAGATTGCCAGAGTTAACTTTTTGATAACTGATGATAACATAGCTTCTAGGGCTTTTAAGTCTTAAGAGCAATTTCATTTCTACTGTGCTATTTGTTTCTGTCAATAGTCTAATGAGACTGGAAGAACAGATTTACCGTCCGTATTTTAAAAGTGAGAAAATGGAGTCCTGAGGGACTGACTCGGTGACTCACATAGGTAATGACAGGGCCAGGCGTCTCCTGGTCCCGTTTAGGTTTCTTTCCATTAGATCTGAAGCAATGAGGATTGAAGCCATCTTTAGCCTTCCTTCCTGAGAAGAGTTGAATCCCATTAAACACAGTATATTATTACATTGCTTTAGATATTTTGTGAGCATAATAAATATAGGTATAAATCTTCATGCTCATATCGTTCTCATCTTCTAAGTCATAATGATTATTTACAACATTAACTTTCAAAAAATCAAAGAACCACCCCTCCCCCACACAAAAAAACACATGAGAGTGTTGAATTTGTCACAATTCCTGGTATCTTTGAATGACATGGAAAAGTTTTCCCTCTGACTATAGAAATCCAGACAAGAAATCACATCCTTCCAAATAGGAAACGGCCAAACAGGTGGTTTTGACAGGCTCTCTTCCCATGTACCCTTTTCTAGTTTAAGAAAAAAAAAAAAAAAGAAGAAGGGAGAAAGAAAAAGAAAGAAAAGAAAAGATGGGAGAAAATTTTGCTAAGTACATAGTGTTCAAAAAAGAGGTGAGAGAGGCGTTCACTGTTAAAGAGAGAAGGCAGATGTAGATGAAGAAGTATACAAGTGGCAAAAGGGAAGAGAAAATGGCAAAAACAAACAAACAAACAAACAAACAAACAAAAAACAAAGAAAAGTCGAGAGAACGATTGGGGGACAAGGGCCCTGTCACAGGATGGATCATCAAATGTGAAGCCACTTAGCTAAAATTCAGGTTTCTAAGTCCCCCTGAGAAATCCAAAGTTCTTTTCAACATGTTTCAATGCTTTTCTCAAGCATGGTCACCCAAGGTACTCAACAACACGTTTTCCAGCTCAATTAGTAATCCAACGGTATTCTTTTCTACAGGTTTTCATCTTGAATTTATAATATGTCAACTTCATTATTCTTAAATATACTTTTGTAGCCCTGCCTAAGAAACTCTCATTCATTTATCCTAAGGACTCCATAAGACAATGTGTTCCAAGTTTTACCAGTTGAATTAAAAATGAGTCTCAGGACTGCAACCTGCCTGTCAGTTGGGGGCTTTCTATAAGTACAGTGACATTGTGGGAGTGAGTTGCAGATGTAGGTTGGGCATCTTGAAATTGTTTTAAGAACGTGCAAAAGACAACTGAAATTCACTGTTTAATTGAATTCACTTAACACTGCACCCCAGTGCCTACATTTGTCAAAAGAAGTCTCACATTCGCATATACACTTACGTACTCCTTGTTTAGCTTATGTTTTTGTATTTTTAACAAATCGAGGAATAAAATACTTATTTTTACATCACTACATGGCCTACAATAAATGTGGTTTTCTGCTTTAAAAATAAATGTAACTAATCCCCTGTAATAAATTATTTAACTTGTACTAGACCCTGTGACAGTTGCTTATGCAAGGGAAAACCCTTCCTTCATTCCATAAATCTCAGTTATGCCAAGCACTGTTGCAGGCCTTGGAGATATGAAACAGGCAGAAGTCCCTGCTCTCATAGAGCTTATGTGCTGAGGTGGAGCAGAGAGGCCATAACTATTTTTAAAGTATAACATATAGTAAATGAGATAGTAAACATTGCTTAGAAGAAAACAGCAGGGAGGAGAGCTAGGGATTGTCAAGCAGTAGCAGGTGAAGACCTGAAGGTAGTGAAGAATGAGCCATATGGCAGAAGGAACAGCAGGTGCAAAGGGCCTGAGGCAGAAGCATTTCTGATGTAGTCAAGGAAAACGGAGGAGACCAAAGAGGCTTGCAGAATGAGGACCAGATGGTGGTTATAAAGCCCAAAAGGTACTATTTGATGTGGGCCCTATGTGGAGATAGAGAAGAAAGTATTTTCCAGCTATCTGACAGTATTTTCCCATTGAGTTGAAATTACTCTTTAGCTTTCCTCATGTCCATACAGACCACCCATTAGAAATCAACCCCCTCCGCCCTGCCAAATCCCAAACATGGTCATCTCGTTGGCTCGCTCCATGGCATACTCATTTCTCACTGGTTGGGCACAACATAGGCATACACTAGCCCAGAAGAATAAGCAGAACGGTCTAGACTTATATCATCAGTTCTGCTCCATTTCCACTCCCCTTATCCCAGCCTAAGGCCCTGGTATTTCTCCTCTGGGTTACTGGAGAGCTTTGACTGAACTCTTGTCCTGCCTCCAGTATCTGTAGCTCGTAGTCTTCCTACACACCTGGCCCAAACACCTCCCAAATACCAAGAGCTCTGAGGGTCCCACAGGTCCCCGAGGAAGGCAAGAGAAGGAGGCGGTGGTTGGGGCTCTGGAATCCCATCCCCACTTCAGCCAGAGCATCCCTCGTTTATCGGAATTAGGTATGGTGCTTCTGTGTATGGCTCCTTTGAGTTCCCCAAACTGCAGAGCCGCTAACCTGAAAAAGAGCTCACATCATATTGCTGTGTCATGCTCTTGCTCCAAAACCTTCAACACCCCCTTGTCTGTGAAATAAAGCCCACACTCCCATTACTTCTCACATAAAATGCAAAGTTCTCACAGTGGCCCACAAGGTATGGAATATTCTGGGCCCTTGTGGTGTCTATGACTTCCTTCCCTCTTCTGTCACTCTCACACAGCCCACTCCAACCACTCCTGGGACTTGCTCCAAGACCCTCCAAGGACACTACTCAGGCTTTTGTGTTGACTCTTTCTTCTGCTAGGAACATAATTTTTCTGCATAATTGCTTGGCTGAGCCCTTCACTTCATTCAGGAACTCAGTCAAAGTCCTGCCAGGTACCATCTCCTTTTAGCCACCCCTGGGCACCCCATCTAAAATAGCATCCCATTTGCTCTCTATTTCTCCAATCCCACTTTATTTTTCTTTATAGAACCTATTACGTGACTTTGTATTATACGGTTGTTTGTTTACTATTTCTCGCTGTACAGGATTATAAGCTTTATGAAAATAGGAGCTTTGTTTCATCACTGTTCTATCCTCAAGCATTTAGTATAGTGTCTGGTGCATAGCAGGTGATCACTAAATATTTATTGAATAAATGAATGAATGAAACATATAGGTATGACCTTCAAAGCTCTCCAAGTCTTGTCAGGGCAGTAACCTCCAGCTCCAACTCGTGCCGTCCCCGCCCCATCCCCACCCACCTTAACCCGATTCACTGCTCACCCACCCCATCTGCAGCCAGCGTTGTTTCTCTTTTGCCCACTTTTGCCCTTATGCCGGAAAACCATTTCTTTCATCGCCATCTGACATAATATGTGGTTTTCAGGACTAGCTCAACAAACACCCCTTTCTAGACTTTTCGCCAGCCCCCCACCTGAAGCATGTTTTCCACCCTGGTACCTGGAGCTCTTTATTCTCTGCTTTTTCCACAGAGCCCTTCTCTCTCCCCGTCAGCCTGCCTCCATCTGTGAGCACGCTGGAAGGCCTGGGCATATAGTGTGCTCCGTGTCTCGGGCCGTGTGTGGGGTGTAGTACATGCCCAATAAAAAGTTGATTTTAGAGCTACAGGAAAAAAAGTATTGAGTGGTAGCTAACACAGCCTTCTTGTCCTTCTTACTTTTATTTTTTTAGTTTTTCTAAGCGACAGTCTGATTATCTTCTGGTCTTGCTATTTCACAGCACCGTAACATTTGTCCTTCCCAAGCAAGTGTTGCCAAGACCTTCCCAGCATGGCTTTTGCTGGAGCTTCTTCTCTGATATGCCCAGCAGCACCTTTCATATGCCCCTGCCTTCAACACTCACATGCTTCCATGGTCAGCCAGAAAGTCTCACTGACTTATATCCAAATTATTTTTAACCTGATTCTAGGCTAGCACTTCCCAAAGGGTGTCCTGGTGACACCACTTCTAGGAGGAAAGGGGGTCTTTGGGGGAAAAGGCTTCTTCCTAGAATGTGTTCAGCATGTTAAACATTCTATGTAGTCCTGTGGTAATACCATTAAGCCAAGCGTCACATATTTCTTAGACTACTGAGTTACTTTCTTTTTTTTTGACAAAGCACCTATTAATACCCTGAAAAATTATATTTTGGCATAGCATAATTGTACAATGTTATCCTAGATGACATAGGTGCACAAGAATATTTGTAAAATAAACTAAGGAATGAATTGAGGATGACATTGCAACTCTTGCATATGCAGATGTCAAATAATGATCATAATAAAAATGAGCATAATAATGTAGTATAATAACAGTTAACACATGCATATATTTCTTGCATACCAGGCATTGTTCTAGAATTCACTTAATCTTCATGAAAACTCCTGTAAGGAAAGTGCTATTAGCCATCAGTCCCATTTTACAGGCGGGGAAAGAAGACACAGGATAAGAAACCTACTAGATTCACGCAGCTATTGGGTGGTAGATAAGTGCTTCAAGCCCAGGGGTCTGTCCCAGGAGCCTGCTCTTAGCCACCCTCTCTAGGGAGGCATGCCACAAGGGCCTCCCTATAACTCAGGTGTATGTGAAACTTTTCTAAGAGCAGGAAACCAGTACTCATTTTGCTCCCACTGTGCATCAAGTCCTTTGTATACATCATTTAATGTTCTCAGTAACCTTCTGCATCACGAAGCATGTTCGACATCTCGAACCTCCCAGTTTGTGAGTGATTCACCTTCCCGTTGCCTTTCCAATGGTGCCGGTGCTCAGAAATGGTGTGGGACACATTAACTTTCTCCCAACCACTTGTAAGGCTTCCTCATGGCTACTCCTTTGCCGCAACTCTTTCCAGAAGACAGGGGAAGAGCAGAGGGAAAAGGCCCTCCTGGAAACTGGTTGAAGGCACAGAAAATAGAATTGTATACTCATATCTTTTCAATAGAGACCGACAGCTATTAGGATACCAAATTCTTTTACAATTTAATTTAAAAGGTGCCACTTTTGGAGACTCTGCGAAGAGCAAAGGCTCTTCCTGCTCTTCCCATCAGCCAGTCTTCGGGGCCAAAGTATTTAAGGTTCAATGACAGAGCCCAAGGCAGCCCTTCCCCGAAGCTTCTGGGCTGATGAGAAATCCCCAAGGCTCTTGGGAAAGAAGTGAAGTCACAGTGAGGTCATCCCATCTCAGCCATAAGGGGAATTCTTGGGCATTCATGCCTGCTAGGAGGAAAGTTTATTCACCCTCAGGGTAGCCTTTAGTGGAAATAAAACAAAACAAAACAAAAAAAACTTCCCTCTCCCTTTTCCGAGCTTTGTGTCTTTTCTTTTTGGCACCGTGAAGCCTGGGTGCCCTGGACGCCTGGGCAAATGTGTTTTACTCCCTCTTGACTCCGTGCCAGTCCGGGCTGCTCTTTCTCCGGGCCAAGGCAGCTGCAGGTGACTCACTGTCTGAGTCTAGTTCCTGCAGATTCACTGCCCTGGACCTGCCCTAAATTAAACCATTCTGAGAACAGAGACCGCCTCCTCCTGTCATTATTTCTAGCTCTTAGCACAAAGCACGGTGCATGGAAGGCACTCAAAAAATATTTGTTGAGTGAACCAAATACATAAATGAATGAATGAATGGTGTGTTTTACATGGATTTAAGTTTATCATTGTGGGGTCTCCAGAGCAGCAGAACCAATAGGAGAAAAACCTATATATATGTTATAGGCATATATATATATATATATATATATATATATATATATATATATATATATAAACCTATTTTATATATATATATATAATTTTTTTTAAGGAATTGGCTCATACGGTTGCGGGGCTGGCAAATCTGTACGGCTGGCCAGCGCCGTGAAACTCAGGCAGGAGTTGCTGTTGCGTCTTAAGTCAGGATTTCTTCTTCTCCAGAAAACCTCAGTTTTTAATCTCTGAGGCCTGCAACTGATTAGATAATAAGCACACCTACAAAATACCTTCACAGAAACAACCAGTGTTTGATTAAATAACTGGGTACTATAGTTGACATGTAAAACATCATATCCTGTATCAAATTATGCTTATAGAAACAAACCGCCACCACCACCGAAAAGCCTGCCACCAAACAAACAAATACTACATAATACAAGCCCAGCAAAGCAGAGTTAGCCTAAAACCTGTAACCCAGTTCCAACCAGGTGCTGGCAGTACTGAGATACTAAACTTATTCACTACCCTCAAGGAGGCAAGATAGCTCTAGTGGGGAGAGAGTCTAAGTACAAATGGGTATAAAAATGCTATTTTCAAGACGTGGACAAAACTTACTGCTGGTTAGAGTTGGGTGACCTTTAAGTGGACAGAATGGCCGTGGTAACTAGAGACAGGGTCTGATGTTAGCCAGGCTAATATTACAAACTTAGCTGCTCCGTACAGAGAGTTTCAAATACCTTAAATAAATGGATTGTGAAATGGTCAACGTGTCTTAATGCCAGCAAATGTCTAAACACCCAAGGCCACGTGGGTATTTGGGGAAACCTGGGCCAGGCGGTCATTCTTATTCCGCTGCCCGCGGCTTTTCCTGAATGCCAATCAGATGCCCCAGCCTCACTCAGCTTTAGATCTGAAGTCATCTAGATAATCCCCCGAGAAATAGATGCCTGGGAGGGCAGGTTAGAGATGTGACTTTGCTGCCTTACAAATGGTAAACGAGGACCTGGGCTAACTGGGCAGCATTTATATTTCTGGAAGAGCAGCACTGTGTCTTGTTTCCCTTTTCCCAGTAGATGTGAGCAGACCGCAGGCATCTGTTTACTTCAACAGTGCTGATGGCTTTTGTAATGTACATGTCCTTCTACTTTCCAACATTATCTGTTGTCAAATTAAGGACTGGGTTTAATGTGGTTAGTTGCAGATGCATTGCTAGGACCGCGATGAGGTTGTTGGATTTACCTCTTGACTCCCGCACGCAAATGTTAAGATTGTATAATTAAGTATCGATGTCATCCCACGTTTTTATGCCAGCCCAGTCATTAAATCCAATGTAATGGCAAGACTCCCAAACCAGGGTTGCCGATGTTAAACCTGCCACTGAGGCTTGTGCAAGCAGAGAAGCGGAGGACAGTAGAAGATCTCATGGGTACAGAAAAAGCAGCAGGGATGCTAAACTGTCGTGTTACGACCTCAGGATTTGGTTGGTGGAAAAAGTATTTAAAGACTACAAGCCGAAGGGCACGTAGGATGAATCTGGAGGCAGACGCCTCAGACCTCATCGGGGTACTCTCGGGAGAGTGGGGTTGGAAGGGGGAACAGAGGAGCCCTCAGTTTCTACTTTATATGCTTTCACATTGCTTCAAATTGATACAAAGGATAGGTATTACTTTGTAACTTAAAAAATATTAAACGTGAAGTTTTTGTGAGAGAGTAGATTACTTGACCCTGTAATAACGACAACAATTGCAGCAGCAACAATACAAGAGCAGTGGCTGCACCCTGATGGAATACTTTCAACGCTGCCAAACTTATACCTTGTAAGGATAGATTGCAGGTGACTTTGAGCCTGTGTTTCTTGATGTGGATTTTTAAAGCCCTGACTACCCAGGGTAATCCATTCAGAACAGTGCTGGCCTCCTGGGGTCCCTGTGGGAAGAAGTCTCATGACCCCACCTAAGCCCGGGGGCGGGTTAATGGCAGTGGCCATTGGAGTGTTTACTTGCCAACCCAGATCAAGGTTAGGACTGACACACAGTTTAATTATCATGCAGAGCTGCAGCTGGAGGCGGCTGGAGTGCGCTGGCATCTGCTTTTGCAGAGCACAATTTCTGCAAATAATTAACCACCAGAACTCTTGATTCTCTCTAATTAATGAAGAGGAAGCCTGGAATCTTCAAAGTCCACGAATGTCATGCTGCCATTGTGTCAGGATTGATCTCCTTTGTTCTAAACCGAAGAGCATTCCTCTCTTGCCTCTCTGAATTCCTTATAAATTGAATTTTTCTATTACTAGTTGTGACAGCTAAGTAACATGACTTCAGAAATTCACCCGCAGTTCATGCTGGTATTAGGAGCCTGAATAATAATAATTTTTTAAAAAGAACCGTCATGGAATGAGCTTTCTGTCTGCCCCAGAATTAATCATTTTGAAGAGACACCTCCTGAAAGGAGGGTTGTTAATTAGCTCTAATGGATCTTACTAGGTGGAGTCAGAACTATTCGGAAGTCTGCAAACAGAGGGAAAGAAGAGATTCTTCCTTTTCTCTGTCCATCTCCATGCGATGCTGGGATGGAAGATGATGCGATCTTGGTGGATGGTGGGGGGGAGGGAGGCATGATGGAGGCCACAGAAGATTCTCTTCAGTGGGGGACGCTGATGTGTTAGCCTGGAAGCCCGCCAACTCTGAGTGTCTTGGAGGAAATAAATGGAAGTGGGCCAATGGCCTATTCATATGGCCTTATCGGAGCATATAATTAAACCATCGCACAGAAGCCAGAGTGGGATCTTGTTAAAAGCTAAGTCAGATCATGTCCCTCATCTGCTCCAATGGCCCCATCTCTCTAAAGGAAAGTCAAGTTTATACATCAGCCCATCAGGGCACTCTTTCCTCTGTGACTCATTTCCTCTACTTTCCTCCTCACCACTCCATTCCAGACAGCTTCCTGGGTGTTCCACCCACACTCTGGACGTGCTCCTACCTCGGGACCTTTGTATTGGCTATTCTGTCTATAACACAACTTTCCAGGTATCCGCTTGGTTCTCTTATTCCTTTCCTTCAGGACTTTCCTAAAATATCACTTTCTTAATAAGGCTGACATTGATTACATCGTGTAAAGTGAGACACCCGCCCACACACACACCCCTAGCACTCCTCATTCCTCTTACCCTATTACATTTCTCTCTTACCTGCTAACCTACCATAAAATTTCATCATTTATTATGCTTACTGTTAAATGTTTGCCTCTTCTACCTCCCACTAGAATCTAACCTCCATAGGAACAGGATTCTTATCCGTTCACTGGTATATTCCCTGCACCTCGAACTGTGGGGGTTCAATAAATATTTGCAGAATGAATGAATCAGACATCACACTTTAGAGTGTTTGCTGGTATGTGTGAAGGCTGCGTGTGCCCATCCAAAATGATTGCTCAGGCATCTTAGGAAGGCTGGAGTATGAGGAGTTCCTTTTTCTTTCTCAAGTATCTGGATGAAGTACTGTTGTTGCATTGGCTGCCAAATGTTAATAATTAAAGCAAACAGTGTGAGCAGAGTTAAATATTACTTGAGGTGTTTTTTTTTTTTCTTTCCCAATGGCTTCTGATAGAAGAAGTTAGTGTGGGGCTGTCCAAAAATTATGCTTTTATAGGAGGAGGGTTGGTTTTTATCCCCAGGGGTCTTCCTCTGTTCTTCCTCCTGAAGTCCACAGAATGTGGGAGGTCTTTGGAGATATCGTGCAGCAGAAATCATGGTTTGGGGGAGAGGGGCCCTTGGTGTAAGCCATCAGTGGCCCTACGGAGGGGCAGCATTCACAGGCACCTAGGGGAGAAGCAGATCTGCTGCGGGTAGAGGGCCAGGGCCAGGGCAGGAAGCTTCCGGCAAGGGCTGTAGTGAGGGTTGCTGCCCCCTCTGCGGAGTATTCTCAAAGCCTCTTGTGCCCTTCTCAGGCTTCCCAACAATGGGGCCATAACAGGTTCCTGCACTGGATTCTTTTCGCCAGGGAATGCCAGCTGCGTCCTTCCTGTGTCTGTGACTGGCTGGGGGTTAGGTTGCTCTGGCAAGGGTTGCAGTGTAGACAAATTAGACAGAACCCGGAGAAGAGGACAGATCCAACCTTTCCTGCTCTGCGTAATTTGTGTCTCCAGTCAATGCGATCCTTAGCTCAGAGGGGCTGACCTCAGAGGAAAACAGGTAGGCTTTTAGTTAATAAGCCGGCTTGTGCTGGGCTGGGTGCTGAGTCATGAAACATAGATTCTAGCCCTGATTCTGCAGCTGCTGGTTCAGTGACTTTGGCCATTTATCTCCCTGCACCATGGTTTCTAACTCAACCTTCTTAATACTTTACAAAATTCTTTCTCGTTTATTCCTCTGAATAACTCTGTCTCTTAATTTTAGAGATACAGAAGGAAAGGCCCAAAGAAGTCAAGGTACCTGCCCAAAGTCACACTGTCATTAAGAGATAGGACCAATACAACTTAAAAATATAACTACTATATGATCCAGCAATCCCACTTCTGGTTATGTATCCAAAGGAAATGAAAACAGGATATTGAAGAGATATATATGCACCCCCATGTTCATTGCAGCATTATTCACAATAGCTGAAATATGGAAACAGCCTCTGTCTTTGTCAAAGAATGAATAGTAAAGAAGATGTGGCATATATTATTTAGCCATGAGAAAGAAGAAATACGGTTTCCTTGTTTCTCATACAGCTGTGATAGGGATCATCTGTTAGAGACCGGTTTCAGGGCTGGTCCTTCTCCCTTCCCAGGTTCATGGGTAACAACATGGATGGAACTTGAGGGCATTATGCTAAGCAAAATAAGCCAGACAAAGAGAAACCAATACTGTATGGCATCACTTACATGTGGAATTTGAAAAAAGAAAAGTCCAACTCATAGAAACAGAGAGTACACAGTGGTTGCCGGGGGCTGGAGGATGGACAAAATAAGAAGTTAGTAAAAAAAAACAAAACAGAACCAGGACCTGAACTTTACCTGCAAACCCAGCTCCTGTCCACAGTGTCCTTCAGGTCAGAACAACACCCTCTCTAGTTTCCCCATGGAGATACAAATAAAACTGCTCTTATGAGTGAAGAGAGACTTCACCAATCCAAAGTGGGTTATTATTAAAATGGTCTCCCCAGCTTAGAGGATGGTCAGAGGTCAGAGCTGAAAACCTGATCTAAGCTTCATGGGGATCAAAGTATGAATTATGGTGTTTTTAGATATTCTACATTCAAATTCCAAGGCTGACATTTAGCACATCCCTTCAAAGCCCATTTTGGCGTAGCGCTCTGGTTCTAAATAGCAAAATTGACCTTCCCTTTTAGACTCGTATTCTAAATTATTCTGAAGATTCTTCCCTCTAGACTGCTCCCGACAACCAACCTGAAGCCGCCTTCAGGACACTGCTGCTGATTTACAACTGCAATCTTGCTAAAAGGAATGGAAAAAAGCCAGGATGACTTTCTGTTAGACAGAATTACTGGCATGAAATACTAACATCGCTACAACTTGGCATATAACTGACTGACTGACTGCATGACTGCCTTCCCTTTCTTATTTCACTGAAATAGGTCATTTGTTAGAAAACTGAGGAAGCCTTGTTCCTCAGTCCCTCCCACCCCCCTGCCAAGGATGAAGGAAGAAGGCGGCTTACTATGCTACTTGGTGTGTGCCTGCATGTGGCTCCGAAAGCCAACACTGGGTCTGCAACCCTTTTCTGGTTAAGTTCCCATGTCGGTGGTTTGTCTTTGATGAGCGTCTCTGACTGCTGTGTGCACAGCCCTTTGGTTTCCTGCCTTTACTGAAGGAATAAAGATCGGGCAGGATGCAAGCAGTAAGCTCCAGCTGTCCCCGCTTAAAATACAATGATTAGATATGAATCAACCATTTGGGTCTGGCAAAATATTAATTAAATGAGGATGGCCGTTCTTTTCCCTCATATTTATTCTCTCCCAGGGCATGACCCGTGCTAGCAATTAGCCAATCAAATATTTGTGCGCAACTCTTCCCATCTTGCATGAAGTAAAGAGTACGGAGAGAAATGAAGCCTTGCAAGTGATTAAAGGCTTAGCTTGGAAAATGAAGTATTTGTACATCAAGAGCGGAAAACTCAAATGGCTACATGGGCCAGGTGGGCAACGTGAATGAATGAGTGAACGAATGAAGCCATTTCATAATAGCATCTTAAGGTGCATTTTTTTTTTTATACGGATGTATTTTCCTTGTATAGGAAGCCCTCTCTTAATGTAATCAATAGGTTCTTGGAATGTGGTGAAACAATGTATAATGGAACCAATTTTACCACAGGCTAATACAAACAAGAATTAAGTAGCTACAATATCTCATCCACATTATAAGAGAACGACATTGAACAAATTATATTATTTGGGGACCTGCTGTGTATTTAATACACAGGAATATTCTTTCTTCTACAGAATCACAGCTCTGTTAGTCTATCTTGAGTTTTCACATTTTTGATAGAGACAAGGGTATCTTTTTGAACTCTTCAACAAGACAGTAGAGTAAGTGCTGATTCAAATGTCAATGCACAGCAGCATTTAGTGCTAAGAGACATTGGGGAGTGCTACAGGAAGTGGTGGGGGCTGTCCAGTAAGGGAGCGTGTGGGTTATCAGACAGGAGCAGCTGCTTACTAAGTGCCACGTTGCCTTACTGCTGAGTGAAAATGGGGGCCCAGAATATATCTTCAAATTCTTCTAAAACGCTATTCTTCCCCAAACATGTCATGGGGTTTGTTGCCATTTCTGTCCCTTAGATATCTTTAGGTGTATCTTGTCCTTCTTTCTTCCCCCAAGTGGATGAGAGGCTCCTCAGTGAAGGCTGAGGATTTTCCCTCCTTGTCTGCTCGCAGGGACAGTCTGAGTTCTTTGCATATGGCAGCTGGGCAGTGATTACTCCCCATGATCACTGCGCTTACCATGACAGAGGATACCCTCCGTGTGGGCTGGTCAAAATTATGCAGAGTAATACACGATGCATGAGTTTTGATTAAACTGGAGGGATCTTCAAAGCGACATCCAGAGGTAATTCAGGCAATTTTGAAAATGTCTCTGTGGTCATTTGCAAAATGGCCACAGATACCTTCCTTTCTTGTGTATTGGCCTCTGCCACTCCCCCCATCAATAAGTCTATTTCTTCATTCCTTGATTCTGGGTTTGAGTGCGTAACTTGTTTTGACGATTGCAATATTAGCAAACATGACACAAGTTGGGACTTGAAAAGCACTGACACCTTGAGGAAAGCAGCTCCTGCTGCACTGGATCCATGAGGCCACAATGAAAATAAGCTCAAAACCCAGCAGACAACCTGTTACTCACCAGACATGTGAGTGAGGCTTCTCCTAGAACAACTATCCAGCCCAGATGAGATTTGCAGAAGAGCCGGCTGGCTGATCCTAGTCCAAATCTCCAAATATAGAAATGTGAACTGGTAAATGATCATGCCATGCTGGTCAATTGAACTGGAGACCAGGTTGTACCCTCTGCTCTCAATTTCCTTCATGTTGAGGTGATGGTAACTATGCAGCTACACGGGAAAGGTGCTTGTGAGATGAGATCCCAGAAATTCTGTGCAAAGCTACCATATCAGTTCCCTCCTCCTAAACCCCAAGTCAGCCTTCAGACAGAATGCCTCTGATCATGAGAGTGACATTTGAAGGCAGACACTTTCATATTAGGTCAGCTTTGACTCTTAGAACTGTCTTCTCTGCATTGATCCAAGGTATTTCCCCTGTGACGCCAATCCATTGGTTCTCGATACAGCACAAGAAAAGCAGAACAAGTCTATCTCTGTACATGAAAGTCGTTCACATTCTTGAAGACCATAGCCATAGCATTCCTAAGATTTCTCTGACCTAAACTTCTCTTTTTTCCTTCGATAACTTTTTATGGGACATCATTTAAAATTTCTTGACAGCATTATTTGCTGTCCTCCACATGGACCCCAGTGTGTCCCTCCATGTGGTGCTCCAAACTGAATACAGCTCTCCACTGTGGTCCTACTCCTACACAATAAAACAGACATGATGCCCTTCTTCATCCCAGATGACACCTGGCTTTTCATGTAGCCTAGGATCATGCTGGCTTCTGGAGCCAGGCCCACATTGAACTCTGTTGACTAAAACTCCTAAGAATTTTTATTCAGG
Organism: Mormoops blainvillei; assembly: GCA_004026545.1. Taxonomy (NCBI): domain Eukaryota; kingdom Metazoa; phylum Chordata; class Mammalia; order Chiroptera; family Mormoopidae; genus Mormoops; species Mormoops blainvillei. The sequence continues at coordinate 113,073 of PVJD01001670.1, forward strand.
CAGCTGCAAAATTATATCTTTCATATCCTGGATTTAGAATACAGTTCCAGTCTTCAAGATTATATAGCCGCATCAGTGGTTATATTAAAATAAGTTCACAAAAATTTGAAACTCCTCCCTTCAAGGGGTGAAGCCTAATTTCCCTCTTTTGAGTATAGACTGGACCTAATGACTTGTTTCTATCAAACAGGATAAAGTAGTATTTATGGTGTAACTTTCTTCTCTATCTTGGATTGCTGTCTCTGGGGAAGTTTGCTGCCATGTCTTGAGGGTGCTCTTACAGCCTGTTGACAGGTTTGTACTCGGAGGAACTGAGCCCTCCTACCCATTGCCTTGTGAGTGAGTTGGATCGGAAGCAGATCCACCAGCCCCAGTCAAGCCTTCGGATAACTGCAGCCCTGACCCACATCCTAACTGCAGCTACATGAGAGACTCTGAGCCACAAACATCCAGCTAAGCTGCTTCTGACTTCCTGAACCAAAGAAACTATGAGATAATAAATGTTTGTTGTTTTAAGCCACTTAGTTTTGGTGTGATTTGCTATGTGGCAAGAAATAATACATCCTATACTCCCAGGGAAAAGAAGACAGTGGCCAAGTAGGTGGAAACTGAGTTCATTTGCTCTTGTCCCCAACTTGGTTACTTGGCTAATCTTCTGGAAAATAAACTGATCATTCAACAGAGTCTTAGCTGATATGAAATCTGGAAGCCAAGGAGTACAGAAGATGCTTCACAACAGGTGGTAAGGAGATTTAAGAGGTTGAAGAGGAAGTACTCCAGGCATGGCACCTGTCACTGCAGAGAGCCTGTTAGAGATCGCAGCTCTGTGGCTCCCTCCCGTCCCAGGGCAGAGAACACCCAGTCCCAAGCTGCAAGTGTCTTGGATACACAAAGCTTGGGAGATCCAGGCTACACACATACACAGCAAGCAGCACACCCATAGCTGCAGTAGCAAATGCCAATGGGGAGAGTGCCAGAGAGAGGGGCAGATTCTATCTGCACTTGGGTCAGGTGGAGACAGGCTGTGGCCAACTATGACTCTGAGAGACTTTTGGCTTTTTGGAGCAGTAGTGTGCGAGGAAATCTGGACAATGACTCAGTGCTCCAATGGGAATGCGTGGAGAGACTTTTTAAAAGAGGAGCTGAGGCATACTTGTCAGGGACCCTGTGTGCAGCTGCCCTGCCAGCAAGGGGAAAGGCCTGAGGGCATGGTTTGCTCCCACTGAGTGCAGCTGGGCAGAGAAAGCAGAAAGATAAACAACAAGGGAATTTCTAGGCCCCAGCCTGGAGCTGCTAGAAGGCTGGAGGTTGTGCAGAGTGGAGAGTGTGGGACTGGGTCTGCTTATACAATAGCATACAAGACGTGTTGAAGGTTATGACTCCCAGTCAGCCAGCCAGAGGGGAAAGCCCAACGATGAATGAGCCAGCAATAATCAAAGCCCAAGTACGACAAGAGAGTCCACATAAACTGAATGAAAGACAACCCTAGAGCATACAGATCAGGAGATCAAAGAGACCAGACCACTCCCACAGAACTCCTACCACAGAAGTCCACCCTACAAAGACAGACAGGTGAAGCAGAGAAACCTGGGATGCAGAAGCAAACAAAAAGAGTCACCTAAAATGGGGAGACAAAGAAATAACCCCCAATTGAAAGAAAAGGAGGAATCCCCAGAAAAAAAGAGATAAGTGAAATTGAGGCAAGCAACCTATCAGACATAGAATTCAAAATATTGTTTATAAGGATGCTCAAGGAACTCAGTGAGAATGACAAGGAACTTTATGGGAGCTACAAGGAACTTAGTGGGAACTATAGCAGCAAGAAAAAGGACATAGAAACTATGAATAAGAACCACGAAGAAATGAAGAATACAATATCTGAAATGAAATATACACTAGAATGGATTAAAAGCAGGCTAGGTGAACCAGAGGGCTGAATCAGCAAGGTGGAAGACAAGGTAGAAAGAAATACCCAGTCAGAGCAACAAAATGAAAAAAGACTAAATAATAATAATAATAATAATAATAATAATAATAATGATAGTTTAGGGAGCTTCAGAACAATGTGAAACATAACCACACTTACATCATAGGAATATCAGAAGAAGAAAAGAAGGAGTAGGGGATAGACAACCTGTTTGAAAAAATAATGGCAGAAAACTTCTCTAATTGGTGAGGGAAAAAGTCATTCAAGTGCAGGAAATGCAGAGGTTCCCCATCAAGATGAACCCAAAGAGGTCTACTCTAAGACACATCATAATTAAAATGGCAAATTTTAAAGACAAAGAAAGATCTTAAAGGTAGTAAAGGAGAAACAGCTAGTAACATACAAGGGAGCCCCAATAAGGCTATCAGCTGATTTCTCAACAGAAACACTGCAAGCCAGAAGGGACTGGCATGAAATATTCCAAGTAATGAAAAGCAAGGACCTGTAACCAAAACTACTGTATCCAGCAAGGTTCTCATTTAAAATGAAAGGTGAAATAAAGAGCTTCCCAGACAAAAGAAGGCTAGAGGAATACATCTCCACCAAGCCAGCACTGCAAGAAATGTTAAAGGGTCTGTTATAAAAAGGAGAAGAAACAAAGAGAGAGATAGGTACACAGGTACCATAGAAATGGCAACGAATAAGTTCCTATCAATAATAACCTTAAATGTAAATAGATAAAATGCTACACTCAAAAGACATAGGGTAGGGGAATGAATAAGAAAACACAATCTGCATATAAGTTGCCTACAAAAGACCCACCTCAGAACAAAAGATATACACAAGTTGAAAGTGAAAGAATGGAAAAAAATATTCCAAGCAAATGGACATGAAAAGAAAGCTGGGGTAACAATACTTACGTCAAACAAAATAGACTTAAAAACAAGAGCCATAAAAAGGGACAAAGAAGGTCACTACATAATGCTTAAGGGAGTAATCCAACAGGATAATATAACCCTTGTAAAGATATATGCACCCAACAAAGGAGTACCTAAATATATAAAGAAAATCTTGGAGGTCTTCAAGAAAAATATTGAGAACAACACAGTTATCATAGGGGATTTTAACAACCCACTGTCAACAATGGATAGACCTTTGAAACAAAGAATCAACAAGGATATTGTTGGCACTGAAAGACACTCTAGATCAAACGGACTTAATTGATATATATAGAACTTTTCACCCAAAGAAGCAAAATATACATTGTTTCAAATGCACATGGAACATTTTCAAAGATAGACTACATGGTAGGACATGAAACAAACCTCAACAAATTCAAGAAAATTAAGATTATTTAAGATGCGTTACAAGCATGTGCTCAGATCACAATGGATTGAATTAGAAACCAACCTCAAGGAAAAAACTCAAAAATATTCAAATACAGGGAGACTCAAAAACATGTTATTAAATAATGAAGAGGTCAACAATGACATCAAGAAAGAAATCAAAAAGTATTTGGAAACAAATGAAAATGAACACACAATGGTCTTAAACATATGGACACAACAGAGACAGTCCAGAGAGGGAAGTTCATAGCAATACAAGCCTATCTAAAAAAGACAGAAAAATCTCAAATAAATAACCTAACTCTACATCTACAAGTATTAGAGGAACAATAGCAAACAAAGCCCAGAGAGAGTAGAAGGAAGGAAATAATCAAGATCAGAGCAGAATTAAATGACATAGAGACTAAAAGAACAATTCAAAGTATCGATAAATCCAGGAGCTGGTTCTTTGAAGAGATATACAAAATTGAGAAACTTTAATCAGACTCATCAAGAAAGAAAGGGAGAGGACATATATAAATAAAATCAAAAAATCAAAGAGAAGTTACAACTGATACCACAGAAATAAAAAGAATTGTAAAAATTACTATGAACAACTACATGCCATGAAATTAGACAACCTGGGAGAAATGGACAAGTTTCTAGAAATATACTATCTTCCAGAACTCAATCAGGAAGAAGCAGAAACCTAAATAGACTGATAACCATTAGTGAAATTGAAGCCATAATCAAAAAACTCCCTGCACACAAAAGTCCTGGACGAGATGGCTACATAGGTGAAATTCACCAAACATTTAAGGAAACACCAACTCCCATCCTTCTCAAACTATTCCAAAAAATTCAAGAGGAGGAAAGACTCCCAAACTCTTTTTACGAGACCAGTATCATCCTAATTCCAAAACCAGGTAATGACACAACAAAGAAAGAAAACTACAGGTCAATATCTCTGCTGAACACAGATGCTAAAATCCTCAACAAAATATTGGCAACCCAGATTCAACAATATATTTAAAAGACCACACACTGTGATCAAGTGGGATTCATCCAGGGATGCAAGAATGGTACAATATTCACAAATCAATAAACATAATATATCACATAAACAAAATGAAGGACAAAGATCGCATGAGCATATCAATAGATGCTGAAAAGCATTTAATGAAATCCAGCATCCATTTATGATAAAAAAAAAACAAAACCACTCAGCGAACTGGGGCTAGAAGAAGCATAGCTCAACATAATAAAAGCCATATGTGAGAAACCTACAGCCCACATTATACTCAATGGGCAAAAATTAAAAGCTTTCCCCTTAATATCAGGAACAAAACAGGGGTGTCTGCTTTCACCACTCTTACTCAACATAGCACTGGAAGTTCTAGCCCCAGCGATCAGACAAGAAAAAGAAATAAAATGCATCCAAATTGGAAAGGAGAAAATAAAACTGTCATTATTTGCAGATGACCTGATAGTGTATATAGAAAATGCTATAGGTTCCACTAAAAAAACTACTCCACCTAATACATGAATTAGGTAAAACAGCAGGATACAAAGTCAATGTTCGGAAATCAACGGCATTTTTGTGCACCAGCAATGAAATATCAAAAAACTCCCAGCACACAAAGTATCAGAAAGAGAAACTAGGAAAAAAGTCCCATTTATAATAGCAACAAGAAAAATAAAGTACCTAGGCATAAACTTAACAAAGGAGGTAAAAGACCTGTACTACACGACACTGAAGAAAGAAATTAAGGAAGGCACAAATAAATGGAAGCATATACCATGTTCATGGATTGGAAGAATTAACATCATTAAAATGCCCATACTACCCAAAACAACCTGTAGGTTCAATGCACTTCCTATTTAAATACCAATGGCATATTTCACAGATCTAGAGCAAATATTTCAAAAATTTACATGGAATCAAAAAAGACCCTGAATAGCCTCAGCAATCTTGAGAAAGAACAAAGTTGGAGGGATCATAATACTCAATATCAAATTTTACTACAAGGCCACTGTAATGAAAACAGCCTGGTACGGATATAAGAACAGACACATAGATCAATGGGACAGAACAGAGAGCCCAGAAATAAATGTATGGTCAATTAATATTTGACAAAGCGGGCAGGAGCATGCAATGGAGCAAAAGTAGCCTCTTCAATGATTGGTGGTAGGAGAACTGGACTGGTACATGCAAAATATGAAACTAGACTACCAACTTACAGCATACACCAGAATAAGCTTAAATATAAGTCTTGACACCATAAAAGTCCTAGAGGATAACATAGGCAGGAAAATTTCAGATATCCCACATAGCATTATATTTGCCAATATATCTCCTAGGGCAAGGGAAATAAAGGAAAAAAATAAACAAATGGGACTACATCAAACTAAAAAGCTGCTGCATGGCTACAGAAACCATCATCAAAATGAAAAGAGAACCAACTCTATGGGAGAACACATTTGCCAATGATACATTGGACAAGCGTTTGATCTCCAAAATATATGAAAAACTCATACGACTCAACACTAGGAAGACAAATAATCCTGTTAAAAATGGGCAAAGGACCTGAGTAGACATTTCTCCAAGGAGGACATACAGGTGGCCCATAGACATGTAAAAGGATGCTCAGCATCACTAGCCATCAGAGAGATGCTAATTAAAGCCACAATGAGATATCACCTCACACCTGTCAGAATGGCTACCATCAATAAATCCACAAACAACAAGTGCTGGTGAGAATGAGGAGAAAAAGGAACCCTAGTGCACTGTTGGTGGAAATGTAGACTGGTGCAGCCACTGTGGAAAACAGTATGGAATTTCCTAAAACAAACCCTAAAAATGGTACTGCCTTTTGACCTGGCAGTTCTGCTGCTGGGACTATACCCTAAGAATCCTGAAACATCAATTCAAAAGAACTTATGCACCCCAATGTTCATAGCAGTGCTATTTACAATAGCCAAGTGCTGGAAACAGCCCAAGTGCCCATCAGTATATTAATGGATCAAAAAAACTGCAGTATATTTACATAATGAAATAGTACAGAGCAGAAAGAAAGAAGGAACTCCTACTTTCTGTGATAGCATGAATGGACCTAAAGAATATTATGCTAAGTGAAATAAACCAGATAGCAAAAGACAAATACCATGTGATCTCTCATATAAGAGGAATCTAATGAACAAAATAAGCTGATGAACAAAACAGAACCACAGGCTTGGAAAGATGGAACAGCCTGACAGTGACCAGAGGGGAGAGGGAGGAGGAGAATGGTGGAAAGAAGGGGAAGAGACTAGTCAAAGAACAGGTATGAATGACCCATGCCCACAGACAACAGTGTGGGAATTGACTGTGGGAGTGGGGAGGTGGGATGGGTGGAGGAGGGCAAGGGGGGAACAATTGGGACTACTGTAATAGAATAACAATAAAAAATGATTAAAAAGGGAAAAAAATAGCTAATACCTCTTGATTCTGTGGTTGGATATCTTTCTTACCCATCCAGCTTCATGTCATTCACACAAGGAGTAAGCCTGCCTTGTCTATGTTTATCAAAACCTCCAATTGATACAAATTATAGGTATGACAGAGCCCTTGGAGATATTACTAGAGGCCTTCTTAGGATCAGCACCGGTTCTCTGTGCGTCACTCTTAGGTGTGATCCTTTCGCTAGATCATAATAAAGCCTGCTGTAAGAGATACCACCAGATATAGGTAGGAAGATTTACATGAAGTCTTAATGAATTATATGAGTTCAGAAAGGCCCAGAGGAGTGGTAGGGGGGAGCATATTCGACGCATACAGATTCCAGTATATTGGTAAGATTCAAGGGACAATGAAAAAACAGCTAGATTGCCAGTTTGAGGGGGAAGGATTGCATTTGTCACTGCCTCCATCCCAGGTGTGACATATAAATGCTCATCAACTTTAAAAAAAATTAGATAACAAAATATGGAGAGTTTGTATAGATGAAGAGTAGGAGAAGCTTAGGTATGGAAGCTAGCCAGATTTGAAAAGAGTTTTGTGGTCAAAATATTTTTCTGGGAGTCAATCTTTCACAGCTGGTGAGGGATCCGCATGTGTCTGAGCTTTGAGCAGCACTTAAGAAGGGTCGATATTTGGTGTGCTAAGGAGATGCAGGGAAGACTGCGGGTCATGACCTGTGGCTCCCAAAGGTCACCTAAGGTAAGCTCAGATTCGGTAAACCTCAGCAGCCTCTTAAAGAAGTGTTTGCCTTGAGGAAAAACTCCACGGAAAAAGCCTCTAACCTGGAAAGGCAAATGTGTGAACTGTGCTGATGAATGAACTTGAGGTCAAGGTTATGAAGTTAGGCCTAGATCAAAGCTGGGAATTTGCATAGATGAACAGAGAATACAGGGATATAAGTGAGACAAGAGACAGCCCGGAGGCATATAATATGTACGAGCCTTGCACGGTGTCTGTCTCAATTTTAACAGCCCCTTTGGTTCCAGAGCCTTCCGGACTCGGACTGTGCTTATTGATCAGCAAGACGCAGCCCCAGCACGTCCTTGCTGCTGACTCCTTTTATCTGACTGTATCTCCTGGTCCCCAAGACTTTTCTAGTTCAATTTCTTGGTAGAAGCCTCAGTCTTCCTGAAATTACCCTTTCGAAATTTTGAGAGAAGAGGCCAGAGTACAGAAAAAGATATGGTTCAGGATGGTTAAGTGTAAAACCAAATGCCAGCAGCGTGAAGGACAGTCAAGGGCCTTCTCGTGGGAACTCCAACTGAAAATAGCCCCTGGGCTGGGCTGGCTGGGCGGGCTGGGCTGGCAGGCCCGCGCTCCGGCAAGGTGCGGGTGCCATCCCTGTGAGCTGGCTGCATGGATCCTCAGATGACCTTGGCCTATAGTTCGCTCTCGCAATCAGGGGGTGGTTGGTTTCCAAAGCAGCAGCAATGGCAGCTAACAACTTTGGAAGTATATTTTCTTCTCTCTAAAGAAGTGTCCATCAGCAAGACTATTCCTGGTTTGACAGAGGACTTCTGTGGTGGCAAATAAGCCAGCAGTTTTTGTAAGGCTATTAAAAAATTAATCACTTTTCTTTTGAGTCAAAATATCATGAACGTCTTGGGTAACCTAGAAGAATCAAAGTATAAGTTCTACCCCTGGAAAATCTATCAAAGAAATGTCTGCTTGCATGCTTTAGTTTATTAGAGAATATTTGCCCCCTCTGTATATCACAATAAAAGCAAGTACAATAAAAGGACTCAAAGGCAGAGAAGGAATCTGACTTTAACAGAGTAGAAGTCAATGACCCCTCTTGGGGTTTTCAGCTGAAATATGAAAAGCTAACTTTGAGACTCTCAGATAAAAAATTATTGCAGTCACTTAGAATTTATGTCAGAACATCTGGTGGTAAAGTTTGCTTTAGTATATGGTAACTGGGAAAAATGTTGAGAGATTGTAATAATGCTTTTCATTTGTAAATGGAAGTTTAGTTCCTGTGCTTCATCCAGTAAACACTAGAGGGAGGAAGTCAGATAGAGGAAAAAGGCTACCACGAGAATGAATAAGAATGAAGAGGAGAAAAGCATTTCTGCATTGCACTAAGATGCAGAATTATGCTTAAGTAAACATTAATCTTCATGCTATGACCAAGGGCCTTAATGTTTGAAGCTTGGTACCAAAAGACTTCATGATCTGCTGAGCCTGTTCAGAATCCAAAACCATTACTCTCTGACCAGAATCCATATTCTGCTCATTTCGGGCATTTTTGAGAGTCAATACAATATAGCTCCATCAGTGAGCCTTTAACTTTAGAGGACACAGTATTTGGATTAATAACTTTTCAGAGCTTTAGGATTTGTTTTGTTGTTGTTATTTTTTTGGCAGCACTGATAGTCATACTTCCAGTGCTCAAAGTGAATAGTAATGATACCAGGCTTTTTCAGACACTTGTAGGAACAAATTGTACTCTTTGTAGCTGTGTTAGATTGGAAGCCTTCCCCTCTTCATTTTCTCCATAGTTCTCATGAATTAGCTCTATATTAAAACACCATTTTAATCTTTCAATATACTCAAGTTAACTGGTCCAGAAAAGCTGAAGTTAACTGGTCCAATGTCATGTACATGTCAATGAGAACTGACATTTATTTCTCTTGTTTAAATTCCCAATTCCTTAGCTGCTTTGTGCCTCTTGAAAATACCAAAAGAGCTAGTGAAGGCTAGAGCCAAACCACCTGTCTAAAAAAAAAATTAACAATCACTATAATCAGAAACAAATATCTTAAAAGGCTTTATAAGAGACTATTCAACTGAATGTTAAAATATTTCACTGGAAGAAGAGCTAATATTTCTATGAAATATTATCTTTAATAAACTATACCAGACATTTAAAGTAAAACTGTTAAAGTGTGGGCAAATTCAAATGTAAGAAAAATCACAATGAAACATGCTAAGTTAATAAGGATCTGCCCTTTTACAAGTGGTGGGGTCAGCCTTACCTCGATGTTAATATCAAGAGAGTAGAAATAAAGCTATGAGCTTCCCAAGGCAGCATCCTGTTGGAAAGGATCAATTACACTGACAAGGAAAGCTTAGCTCGGAAATTTGGGTTTGCGTTTTGTTAGTCATGCATTATACCACTTACCTCTCAGGGCAGACCTTTAATTTCAGAAAGTGCTGAGATTCATTACTGTACCGGCTATCAAAAGTCTTTGGCAGAAATACCATTTATCCTTGTTGTGGTAATGAACAGATTTATAACATTCTGGTGTCACCATTCCTGAAAAAGCACATTCATTTGAATATTTCTTCCACAAACATAGTGAAATATTTCATGAAGGCACATGGGTGTAGAGTACTATAGAGAGATATTGTCGGTGAATGACAGAACGTCTGGTTGATTTACATGAAACCCCAAGTGCTCGTATGAGAATAGGTTAGGTTTAGATTGACGAGCAAATGTGTAACCAGACTTCTGGCTGACAAATGGCAGAACTATGCCAGCGCATTAGCTTCTCTGGAGAGAGACCAAAAGTAAGGCGGGAGGATCAAGTTCATTCCATAAAGGACATTCAAACCTAATGGATGGCAGGGCTGCTGGGATATTAAGCACATATAGATTTTAATACCCCAAAATAGCACTGGGTAAGTTTAGAGTTGAGCTGGCATCCAAGTCAGTGACCAAACTCCTATCAAATTTTCCTGTTTCGTGTGTGCTTATATTTATATTCCTTCAGAAGGATCCTGGTGTTTTCAGTATAAGTCTATTTTATTGGCAGCTTCGGTTTAAAGTCACTAGCCTGTAAAAATGGCTTGTTTGGGTAAACTAGAAAATGAAAATAAAAACTGATGAGATTTGTATTAAAAATGGTGCCAAGCACTAAATGGTCCAGATTGGATTTGATTTATTTCGGCTGGGCACAGCTGAGGACAGAGAAATCCACACAGCTTTTGCGAAGAAGGGTGAAGTGTTTGGATCACACTCTTGTTTTTCCAGGCTGAGGGGGCAAGTTCGGAGATTCCAACCTACCTTCAAGGAAGTGGTATGACAGTGACGGTGGATACCGTCCATTGAATTTCCGTGATGCGCCAGGACCGCTGCTCAGCACGCGAGGTGCATTGTCTCACTTAATTCTTAGCACCATGTTGTGGGGTTGGGTTTATGACCTTGCTTTATGGATGAGCCTCAGGTTCAGAGAGATTAGTTGACTTGTCCAAGGCCATGCTACGCTGCTTCTTGAACATCTGAGACACAGTGCTGGTGGAGGTTTGGTAGCGCACCAGCCCTGTGGTACTTGAGTAGTATAGAAGCAAGAGCAAGAAGCCAAGGGACCTGGGTCTAAATCCTGACTCTGCCGCTTACCGGCTGTGTGACATCAGAAAAATCCCTAGCCTCTCTGAACTGTCTCCTTATCCATAAAGAATGCACGTCTGTGTGTGATGAGCTATTAGATTTTTAAACCACCTTTCATTTATAACCTGTAATTCCATAAGCCCTCAAGGGACTTTTAATTCCTTGCAATTGTGGTGTGCCATTGGGCTTTGGCTCTTTACGTGAACTCAGGTGTGAGGAAACACTTCTATTTGAAATTCAAAAACTGACTTAATTTCTGCCATAGAGATATTATTCCTTTTCTGCTAAATTTATTTCCACTAAGAGTTGCCATCACACACATCACGTACGGCTTCCGAAAGGGACGGCTCCCTTGTGCGCTGAGTGCAGTGCCCTGCGCCAAGTGAGCTACAGCGAGGCCTGTAGACATGCTAGAAACACAAGAGGATATTTTATATAATCACAAAAGAAAACCATGAAAATTAGCTTTCATCTGAAGGCAATAAAAGTTACTTCTAGTGGGTTAGAGAATCAGGTATCCATGTAGTTGCCTATTTTGAATGCTTTGTTCTATTTCTGTAAATTAATGAGGTTTGTTTCATTGGATCTCCGTTCTTATGTACAATTCACTATGAAATGTGGCAAGTTTTCCTTCAGAACTGCTGTCTACACTGACAGCATGCCACCCCTCGCTAGTTTGGCTTGCATCTATTCTCCTGTTGGTGGAAATATATACATCGGCTCCCCTGCCACAGGCGTCCATCCCCCGCTGCTGCTCACTCTTTAGCATTCTTGAGGATCAAATGACATGGGTCAGGCTGTATTCAGGGAGCAACATTGGAAAATTCCTTTGATGTTGCGCCTTGTGACACTCAATGGCTAAATCCAAGCTTTTGCTATTTGACCAAATGCCAAACATGCTAGTTCCTGAATGTCTATGATCTTACAGATAGTTGGATGGAACAATAAGAAAAAAAACACTGGGAAAAATATTTCAAAATGATTTTGCAGGGTTAATTAAGGTAAAGCTTTGATTAGTTGAAAAGTTAGTTGAACAGAATGTTCTAGTTAATGAGCAGCTAAGGTATCACACTTTAAAAACATGCATTACTATATACTGTCATCTATGTATAAGCTATTAGGAATGCAAATAGGGTCAAAATTTCATATAGTGCTTTTCTCCAAAGTATCTTCTGGTTTTCTTCTACCTATTATTCTTGAAACTTTTGGTCTGTTTCCTTCCAATTCTTTTTATTGCTCATATATATTTTTTGATACAAAGATATAATTATATAGAATATGTATTTTGAATGCATTTTTATTCACTTATCATTATAAGAATTTAATTTAAGCATATGTGAGCATGTAATAATGTACTTAAACATTTTCTTATTTGCTGAAAATTTAGATTGTTTCCACTTGTTTTTCCATGACAAAAAAGAAATGCTATGAATAAAATCACTACTCAAAGAGGTTTCCCCTTACTATTTTTTTGTATTTCCTATGACAAATTCTTATATGTAGAATTAGTAAATCAACGAAGACAGTTTTAAGTACTCATTGTTTTCAATGTGCATTGCAACTGCTTTGCAAAGGAGTCATACTGATTTATACTCGAACTGCCATTGTTAGACTATAGTTTCTCCTTACTGTCTCCATCATTATTAGGCTTTTGTTTCTTTACATTTTTTGCTTATATAGCAGTCAAAATACAAAATTAACACCCATTATCTGTTGAATTTACACAGTAACCTTGCAAAAGTCAATAGTTTACAGATGAAAAGATACAGGGAAAGATTATCAGAGCTGGAACTTGATCTTGCTTCTTCTGGGTCCAGGCCTGCTGTGTACTCCACTCTACCACAGCTGCCCCATAAATAACTGGATAGGCCTAAGCTATCGAGGCCTCCAGGATAAGCTTGGAGAAGCTCGGTGGTTGGTGTGTATAAAGACAGGATTGATGATCAGGGCTGTCCAAATGGCTTGGTACCGTTTTAAACAAAACACTTCCTCAAACTGAGTGAATTCTTTTTTTAATTTACACATGCTGTTTCACCCTCCTGCATGCACATTAAAAAGATTTTTTTAAAAGAATGTTATTTAATAGTGCCTGAGATATACATACATGAGTAACTCCAGTGGAAGCTGTTCATGCAAATCTGATGTAGAATGTGGCCTTTTGACTTTAGCCTGTTAAACACAAGGACATTCATAGGCAAAATTCCACTCTTAGCTCTCCCGCCAAGACAGGAATGGCTCAGGCACAAAACGTGAAGCGCGAGGCTGCCACGGGCCTGCGAACCTGTTGGGGTTGTAGAGCAGCGCAGGCAAACCTCAGTGAATCAAGGCCTTGCCTTCGTTTTTCAAAGAGCCCAGTGGATTCAAGTGTGTGCTTTATTTTTTGCAGTGGGAAGTCTGGCTTTGCAGGAGTGCGGTGTGTGGAGTAAATGTCAAGTGATGTTGCTGGGCCAAAGTCTGTGCGCCTGATGCTTTGAAGGACCAAAAATCTCAAAACGTCAGTGTTTGGTGCGTGGCCAAGGGCTTCAGTGAGCTAGAGAGACCAGGTATTTGGAAGTGCTGGCGAGGCAACTTTTAATTAAAGGACCTTGGAACTTGGCCATTTATGATAAAGGGTCTTCAACACTGGATTTTTTTTTAGACAATGGACTCTTGGCTTCTGAAAGGGCTCCAGCATTGAAGTTCTGCTTATGTCCTGGTCCTTTGGTTCCTTGGTGGCGTGGGAGAGGTGCAGGGTGAGACTTTGGTTCTGGGTGCAGCTCAAGGCCAAAGTTCTCTCCTCTGCATATACACCAGTTGTATAATGTTTGGTCTTGGCTTGTTGTCTCTGAAAAACAACTTAGTATCTCATTAAACAGGACATGATCACTTTGACTGGTTCTGCAGTTACAATTCCTCCCATTGGAGGGTGTTTGGATGCCCTAGGCATCCATTTGGAAGATCATTTTAGAAGCATGATCTGGGAGCATGTGACCCTATTCTTTGCAGGAGTGAAAAGAAGGAAAACCCATCCGGAGAGCAGAGTCATGTTGAGCAGCGGCCTCTGCCGGCGCCGGCTCTGCGAGGTGTGGGTTGGGGTAGAGCAGCCTGTGCTTCCATGCAGCTGGGGGTTCTTGGGGTTTAGAAGGGCCCCTGTGAGCTGAGCAGGAGGCCGAATGAGGGGGTTTAGCAAAACTTAGGGATGGGGTTACCTCACCTAGATTACAAAATGCCATTAATTTCTAATTTCTAATCAGACTGCCATTTAATGGACCTTAAGAACAAAGGAACAATAAACCACCAGTATTTATTTCACAAAGAAACAAATGCATGTGGGGCAGCAGAAAAGAGGTCTTGTTAACATCAGCTGCTATCTCCTTTAAGATAATTGCCAGGAAGGCTGGCTTCTTCAGGTATTTAGATAATCTCCTCTAGAGGCTTCTACAGGGAGATGAAACTGCTTCGGTGCGTCCTTCAGTGCTGAGACAGAGATTTAGATTCACCCAGCCTCCAAGGGGTTAAAGAGAAAACCACAGGCCCCAAATGGTATCACTTGCGCTAAAGCCCATACCAAATCTAGACTTAATACCTGACCTTATCACAGTTTTGATCTTCATCACCAGAAATGTAATCTTAATCAACCAGTCAGGAATTTTCAGGTTAAAATCGATGAGGTCATGTGTCACGTGGGCTCTCTCCATCTGCCCCTCTTACCACCACCAATGGGAAGAGGAGGCATGGTGATCTGCCTCCCCCACCCCCCCACCACCAAGAAAAGATGTCTTGGTCTAAAAGTAATTCCTTTTTCTTTTGCTCATCACTCCCCTATGTGGACAAAAAAGGGGCCACATACTAACCTGACAAGCTCAAAAGGGGCCTGAGTGGCAGCCTTACAAACTCAAGAGACCTAAAGTAACCGCAAAGGATGGTCTGAAATTGAAACTTACTAACTAAAGTTGGTTCATGGCAGGGAGTCATGTCCTAGGCTCAAATCTTCCCTAACAAAAGTCAGTCTTTACCTTAATTAAGCCTGTCAATTGTCTTTTTGCATCTATGATAACATACCTTTGGAATGTCAAAGTAATTTCCTTTTACTGGATCCCTGAAAGCGCTGGCACTGCACCAGAGGGAGACCACAAATTCTCTCACCATAACGGCTATCCTGCATCCGCCTATGTAAAAGAAGGATGTGTCTGTCATTTTACTTTTTATCCAATCTCAGAAGTTTCCCTGCCTTGCTTTCTCCCGCCTCCCTAATCTATCGCTAATGGATTTCATGTAACCCACTTACGTCTTCTCTTTTGATTGTAAGGTATAAATGAAGATGCAAAACTGTCATTCTGTGGAGCACTTTCTCAATCTGTTGAGAGTTTGCTTCCTAGCAATTGTCATCGGTTTGACACAAATAAACTCACAAAAATTCTTACAGGTTTGGACATTTCTTACGTTGACACCTACCATACCCTTCTTCCTATAAAAAATGTTTTCGTACAACCCTCTCCCAAAGCACCCTTCTAGCTGCTAACTGAGGTGCTGCTCAGTTCACAAATCACCTAATAAAGCCATTAGATCTTAGATTTACTTGATTGACTTTTTTTTTTTTTTGGACCAAGGAGAAAAGCTGGGAGCGGCAGGATGCATCTGTGGAGGTGTAGAAAAGCGAATGTCTCTTCAGGTCCCCTGTTTTGTGACCAGATTTTAATTTTAATCAGTGAGGAGTCCTGGAAAAACAATAACAATAACAGAAAACAGATTGGAAGAAGCAGCTGTGATTTTAAAATCCATCCTGCCACCTCCACCCCACCAGTGTATTTTTATAGCCTTTTGCCTGAAAGGCTAAGCAATAAATATACATGTTATCTAGAGCCCTGCCTGGAGCAGGCTTCTTGCCTTGCTGGTGGCCTTACAGAGGAGGCATGCTGAGTTGAGCTCCAGGGCATTTTCCCCTAATCTAGTCTAAATGGCTATTCTGACATAACCAGAGTGTTTTCTGTCGCCTCCCAACGTTACACACTGTGATGACATGGCTTCCGAGGCTCATGCCCGCTCTGTGACTCCCAGAAATGTGTGTAAGATGTAAGCGGACTTGGTCGAGACGACTGACCCCTCCGGCCCATGCTCGGCCGTGAGGTGCCGCTGGGAAGGGGCTGACCCTCATTTGGCTCCCTGTTGTTTTTAGAAGATTTTCATTTGGGTTTTTACTACTGGGTGGTCCTTGGGGCCTCCCAGTACATTCCAAATATTTCCAAAACTTTCTGAGATGTAGCGGTTCAGCCAAACAAGCACACTGCTCTCCTTTCTCATGGGGGAAGACTGTGAGGCGCTAGTGGTCCCGCGGGCCCAGATTCCTTCGGCTTCCTCCTTTGTGTCCTTTAAAGCCAGTCTGAACAAGATAGAATTGTGACTCTGAAGTTCTAAGGTTCTGGATACAGTGGAGGTTTGTTTGTTTTTTTTAACAATCCATACACTTTAAAGCTCTGTGGTCTCCTGCCTTTTTCGGTGGTTCACCAGAGTAAAAGATTTTAAGCAGATATTTTCAATACTTGATATTTATTTTTAAACACACATGTACTATTAAACTAATATGTATATTAGTTAAAAACATACAAAGAGAAAATTTTAAAAGATGAAACAATATCAAGTTGTTTACATTCTTAGTGGTTCAAAAATGTTTTTTGCGTTTACTATGCTAACAATGCTATATGCTCATTTTATATTTATATGTGATGGAACTAAATATGCTTCACTTGAAAAGCTTGCTTTACCACTTTGTGATATGATTCAAAAGTCCGATTCTAATCACAGTTTATTTTGGTACTTGGTTGTAGTGGCTATCATGGTACCAAGATAATGCGGGGAGGGCACTGTTGTCTGTCATTACCCTGCTGTGCCTCATGCTTTCGGTCACATCCGCCAGCTATGAAATGATTCTGTTGGAAGTTTACTAATAAATTTCCGTCTTCCTTAGCATCAATCATTCTTATAATCTAATCAAAAGTGTGTCCCTTTGGCCAAACGCAGAGAAAGTCAAAGGCAAAGAAGGCTGGATGACGCACCATTTGTATAGATGACTTTGTAGATACACAGGCAGAGTGACAGATACACGACAGGTAGATAGATAGGTGGTAGATGTTCAAAGTTCTCAAATTACACATTTGAAAGGGGTTTAAATAATTTAGAAAAATCCCACCTTCCGATTTTTCAAATTTGCACATACCAGAATTTTTAACAGAGAAAATGTTGTTTTCAGGTACAAGTTTATACAATGGTGGAAACAATTTTAAATTTCCATTTTTCAAAGTTTTCTTTCTATAGCCATAAACTTCTTTTCAAAGCTGTCACTTTCTCACTTGCTAACACAATAACAGTGTGGCCTTGGCTAGATAGGTTTGGCGTCTATTTTTGCAGAGCTCATTGTTAGGTTGCATATTCCAATAGCTTCTCGCCACAGATAATTTCAGAAAATTTTTTTACACAGTAAGATGGTAGAAGGATTCATCTCAACCAATGAACCACCCTGGTTTGCTTCTGCTAGGGAGGGTTATGTTTGAGGAACAACCCCAGCAAATTGTGAGGGAAACACGTGGATCAGAGTTACTGCAAGTAACCCATGGTGCACTCAAATGGGGTACTCGCAGGGAGTTTAATAAAAGCAATTAGCAAAGGGAAGCGAGCTGTGATCAGGGCAGCAATAGCAGGGAACTCTTCCTTCGGTGCCTGAAACCTGGGGTCAAAGGGTGGGGGGTAGGGGTAGCAGTGACCCAAGCCGAGGGAGAGGACGTGGCTCTGAGGGAGGGAGTATGGTCTGCACCTGTGATTTTGGGTAGAGGGACTGTATGAGTACATTCAGAATGCCCTCGCAAACTCCCACGACTAGGTGGCTTAAACAACAGAAATTTATTGTCTTGCAATTTTAGAGGCTAGAAGTTCAAGAACCAGAAGCTGACAGGATTGGCTTCTTCCGAAGTCTCTCTCCTTGGCTTATAAATGCCTGTCTTCTCCCTGTGTCTTCACAGGGTCTTTTTCCGTGTGTATCTTTGTCCAAATTTCTTCTTCTCATAAGGACACCAGTCATATTGGACTGGGATCCACCCTAATGACCTTATTTTAACTTAATTACCTCTGTAAAAGCCCTATTTCCAAACAGAGTCACATGCTGAGGTCCTAGGGATCAGGACTTCAACATATGAATATTCTGGGGGCACAGTATTCAACACATGACCGGGACACTGCCAATCTGTGGCCCGCAGAGAGGAAGCATGGGCAATAAGCCCCATCCCCTATTTCCCCCAGCCTGCCAGTGGTCGGCAGGTGCCTCAGACTGGCCACGCCCAAGGGGAGACGAGAGCCAAGGAAGCCTGTTTGATGCCGCCCCCAAAGTTCAGTCTCCCGGGACACAGAGAGTTAAAAAGAACAATCTGGAGAAAATATCAGCTCACAGAGTCGCTGTGCTGAGCTTAGAATACAGAAGTTTCATTGACCTATGGGGTTATAAATAATTTAACATAGGAAGAAGGAAAGAAGTAACGATTGGATAAGTCCGGGCGTTCGGCTTTGTGGATTGCACAGGGGATGCCAGTTGCAGAGATTTGCCATTACCAGGCTCAGTTTGGTGGAAACAATTTGAATATCTTGCACAAGACCAGTCCTCGGGAGAATAAGAAAGAGACATACCCCAGGGCAGACAAATGAGAACAATGAGATTTCCACTGGACTTGGCAGGCCTTCTGGTGCCTAGCTTTGGGTGCCACCCTCAGCCACAAAGCCCTTAGTTCAGACTCAGCCTCACAGTCAGCGCAGCGGCAGCCCCCTTCCAGCCCCTCACCGTACAGAGTCGGAGGGACACATTTTGATGTTGCATCTGCTATACTCTGAAAACTGGCAGCTTTCTACTTCCACAAGGGAGAAATCACTAAGCTATGGCTAATTTTGAATCTATTTTTTAAAAATCAATCCAGCCCTTTTATTAAATCAATCAAGATAGACTTGCTGGCAGAATCTGGCTGACCTGAACTTTAACTATTTGGTGGCTCTTCCACCTCATGGAAGGAAGTGATGTTCGTTTACATAACTGTTCCTCGTTAGCACTTCTGGTAACCCCATTTATTGGCAAACAGGAGATTGGATGATAAGTGTCAGATTTTATTTATCCATCAAACAGATTATACCTTGTGGTGGGAAAGCTCTGCTCTGCACAGCTGCAGAGGTCGCCATTCACATGAGTGCTGCAAGAATGGTCATTCTAACATTCTTGGCCGATGGCAGTATAGAGTTCTAAGGACAGGTGCCTCCTTTGTCCCCCGTTGCTATAAAGTTGATTTTTGCCTACGTGGCAGTTAGGCACCCATGTGTGTGAGGGACTCTGCTAGGCCCTGGAGTGGGGCTGGAGAAAGGGAAGGGTCCAGTGAAGACTACGACATGGCCCCAGCTTCTCCATACGGTGAAGAGGAGGACACACAGGTGCCCCCTCAGCCTCGGCTTCGGAATAATGCCCAGGGGTACTGCCCCCACCTGCCCCGCCCTCTCAGGTTGGGCTTGGTCGGTGAATGAGGAGTGAAAGACTCAGGAGCAGAGCCTTCCACACCCCACGCAGCTGGCGGCAATGTAAGGCTGCCGCCGCTGCTCTTTGGGCTGGGAAGGCCAAGGCTGTGCAAGACCCACGGGAGCCACTGGCCGGCCCGGAGTGGAGAAGAACTGCTGCGTGTGAGGGACGGGAGCCCATGGGGCTGGGGTGGGTGGTGATGAGGGCCAGCCCGGGAGCGGCCCGGTCAGTTCCATAGCTGCTGTGGGTTCCCATGAAAGCTGCTGGACCCACACTCGAGACACCAGAGCACCCCTAACCACGGACTGCATCCTTGATTAGACAGTGCCTCCTTTTCAGGAGGAAAGAGGGGGTCTCTTTTTCAGCGTGCACAGTGGGAAGCCAAACAAGTCTACATGTGAAGCCATTTGTACTGGTACCTCTGGCCCAGAGCCTACCCCTTCCCAGGAGGGCTGAACCCCTCAGCCGTGGCCTCTCATCCTCACTTGTCCACAGTTACCTTTTCACCCCCTGGCTCTAATTACTGCTTTGTTGTTGTGCGTGGGGTTTGTTTGTTTGTTTGTTTTTAGTATTTTTTATAAATCTGAAGTAGAGATACTTTTTGCAAGAAAGATAGTTATTTTATCTAATCTTAGGGTCTGTGATTACCTCTCTGAAAACATTCTGGCTTAATTTTGTAAAACTGAAAATAGGTATATACCCCAAGATCCAGTAATTCCACTCCTGAGCATATACCCTGCAGAAATACATGCAGTTATGCACCAAGTGACATACACAGGCATTTTCATTATAGTGTGTTCACGAGAGCCAGAATTTGGAAAGAGCTCCCACGTCTATCAAAAATAAAATGGACATATTTTGATATATTTATGCAATGAAGTACTATACAATAATAAAACATTACAGCTACACAAAAACACATGATTAAAGATAAAATATTAAGCAAAAGAAGCCAGACAGAACAAAATATTTAATGCATGATTTCATTTATATAAAGTTTAAATATAGGCAAAAGTAAACTCTAGGTATTAGGGATGCCTATTTAGGGGGGTAAAATCAGGGAGAGAGGCAGGGAAGTGAACACTCTAAGATCTGCGAGCTGTTACCTGCTGAGCCTGAGAGGGTGTTTATGAATGTGAGGAGGCGCTGTGGGGGGTCTCGGGAGGGGGCTCTGTTCTCCTCAGCTTGGGTAGGAGTCAAGGGTGTCTATTTTGCAACAATACTTAAAGCTGTACATCTATGTTTTAAGCACTTTTCTAAACTTATTTGACAATTTTTAAAAAGTTAAAAAGAAAGTAGTTTTTTATTGTCTTATGATTCTCAGGAAGATTAGGTACCGAGTTGAACCTTCAAGGATAAATAGGAGTTGCCCTGGCTGGTGTGGCTCCGTGGGCTGGGTGTAGTCCCTCAAATCAAAAGGTTGCCGGTTCCATCCCCGGTCACGGCGCATTTCTGGGTGGTGGGCCCGGGGCCCCAGTTGGGGTCGTGTGAGAAGCAATTGATTGAGGTTTCTCTTGCACACTGATGTTTCTCTCTCTCTCTCTCTCTTTCTCCTTCCTTTCCCCTTTTTCTAAAAATAAATAAATACAATCGAGAAAACAAAAAAAGAATTATTCGGAGAAGGAGGGCATTCCAGGAGCAAGACAAGAAGGGGCAAAGGTGTAGAGTACAGAATTCTTCTGAGATTTTAGAGTTCCAGATGTAGTGTGGCTGGAGTGAGGCTCCAAAGACTGGAGAGGCGGCCATGAGGGAAACAGGCATTTCGTCCTGGTGAGCTTGTGAAAGGATTTTAAGCAGGGGAGTGAAATTTCAAGAAGAGGAGGGCTGTCAACAGCAGCAAATGCAGTAGAGAGTCCATTCAGATAAGGACGGGGGCTCTCTCACTAGGGAACAGGAGGCCTCTGTCCCCCTGTGGGGAGGGGTGCAGGGGAGAGCTGGCAGCACAGCAGATTGCAGGGGGACGCGGCGGAGTGGGAGGTGGGGGAGTGGAGGCAAGTGTGTGTGGCAGCACTGACCGATGCTGCACAGGGTCACCTGGAGGAAAAGGTAGCTGAGATGGTTTCGACTGGTGAATTCACTGTTGTCCCATAATCATAGAAGGTAGTAGCTCTTTTCCTTCTCAGAAACTCAAAGGTGTTTACTTCAGAGACTTCGGAATTAACTCGTGGATAAAGACCTGGTTTAACTGGTGAGAAAGCATCCCCATCCTCTGCGAGGTTGGACTAGATCCGCTTGGCAGGCCCTGGAGAAATACTTGGGAATGTCAGGAGGCTGGTGCATTGCAGTTTCTACGGGATGTTGCACTTGTTGCCTCGGAGGTAGCAAATCACTGCTGACATCTTAGAAACATCTCTTCACACACACCAAAGTTGGTGGCTGTGAGCCGGAAGACCAGCATATTCACCAGGGCCTCAGGGGACAGCTTCGGGGGGTGATGTCAGGCAACAGAGTTCATTTTATCTTCCTTTTCTCACCCAAACTTTCTTGTATCCATTTCCCTACCTGTCTTCATTTCTAAGTCTCTCTTTTCTACTTCCTTTCTCTTTCTTTTTCTTCCATCCACTGTCTTTTCTTTATATCTCCTTCTTGGATTTTCTTACTTCCACATCATCCCTGCTCTTCAGCTCTCTGTTTCAGATCTTTTACCATGTTCCATCTGAAAGTGAGAGGTAAGCAGACTTCTTTGGCAAATCCATGGCAACACAAAGGCCCCTTCCTTTGTGATGCCTTTGGAGAGCACTTACCCCGTTGGGCAGAATTGCTCCTGTTCCACGGCACGTGCTTCCTGGTGTCTTGTCGGAGGGTAGGAGGAGAAGCCACTTCCTCACCACCCCCACACTCCCACACATATGAAGACCTGGGCAGAGCTAGTGGGGCTAAGGCATCTGTATGACCAAGACGGTGATGTCAGAGCTGTGAGGGAGGTTGGTTACGTACAGGGCAACTGATCAAGTGACTAAATATATCAAGGATATCGGTAGCCAGGTTTCTTGCTGTCACAAAAGAGAATTACAAATGTGGAAAGGGAAAATGGTCCCTGTGGTGTTGGATTGGAATTGGAGGTATAGATGTGCAAACATGTGTTTTTCAGTATTTATAGATAATGTAGAAAATACCAGTGTAAATGTGCGTGTACACCTGCCCCCCACAACCCTGTTCACAGACAGGGAACAGTGACTTATCAATACAAAAAGTGCCCAAATCTTACCTTCTAGATGCTGTTCTTCACTAACAGGAACCAGGACTCTTTGGAGAAATGGCTGAATTCAGAACTGGGACAGGGAAAGTATAGGATGAACTTTGGACATCTGCTGGTGCCAGAAAGCAAGGAAGTGCTTAAAGAATGAGGGGAATATGTCTTAAAAATGCACAGAAGCTAGCTTTTAGGGGTTCCCACTGGCCAAATTGGGGGCTATCTGAGCATCAAAACAAATAATAATGGTAATAGATTAGAACCCATTAAATAAAATAGGAAATCCTGAGTCCATACTCATACAAATAAGTAAATGAATGCATTCAAAGTTTGAGGATGTTCAGGGTATTTATGTGGTTGCAAAGCACCTCCTTACAAAATACTTAACTGCAAAGTGGGAAAGAGTGACTTCAGAGTGGAAATGCCAGGCAGGCACCACCTTACTTAAGTGATCAAAGGGAACCTCATTGGCAGAGAGACAAATAGAAGCCATTCACCTTCCGATGGAATGCAGCAAGAATAGGCTTTCTTTTGGTGATAATCCTGTCAAAGGTGCAGGGCCAATGAGAACTTCCAACAAAAGAGTCTGCGCACGCTTTGCAAAATATCTAGCCTGGAATCTTCGACTGTGTCAAAGTCATGAAAATCAAATAAAGACTGGGGAGTTATTTTAGAATGAAGGAAACTAAAGAGACATGACAACTAAATGCAATGCATAATTCTGACCTGGATCTTTTTACTGCAAAGGACATTCCTGGAATAATTGATGAAACTTGCCAGGTGTCTGAGGATTAGATGGCAGTAATGTATCGGCATTCCTTTACTTATTTTGGTGGTTGCAATGTGGTCATGCAGGAGAATGTCCTTGTTTGAAGGGGATAATGAAGTAGTGGATCAATCATTTGCTTTCAAATAAATCAGGATAAAAGTTCTTTCTACTTTACTTGCAACTTTTGTTTCAAATTTAAAAAAAAAGTAAGAATAAAATGGCACAACCACCTTGGGGGAGAAAAGAAAGACGTAAGGTAAACACAAAATTCCCTTTCATTGAGGAGAAAATAAGAGAATATTTTCTCTGAAACATAAATATCAGTATTTATATTTATGGTGAGCCACACAGAGCTCTGCCTCAGCATCCCTGGACTTCCCTATGCTTTGTCCTAGGCTCTCAAGAGTCCTTTGATGGAAAAGTTATTACTTTTGAGAGTCCTTGGAAAGTTTCAGTGTTAGGTAAAGGAAAGTGCCATGATCCTAATTCTTAACTCATAGACCTTGCCACGGACGAGCAAGTGCCTGCCCAAACCAGCCAGTCCATCGACTTGACCGCAGGCTGCTGCTTCCGGTGAAACGGAAAACTGGGCAGTGGCTTAGGAATCATCTGAAGTGCTCAGTGAGCAGCAGGACGACTTGCGGCTTGCATCTCTTCTCTTACCAGAGGGGCTGAACGTGGAAGTGAAAGGAGCATCTGGAATGTTGGTGATGTTGCAAGACAGATTTTGTTCTTCAGAACCAGAACAATGGGACTGGGGACAGGGATAAGGTACAACGCATAGGAACATGTGAGAGGAGATTTAACTGAAAATGCCCATTATGAGTCTATAGCCTTCCAAAGTCACTGTTGGGGTGCTTTGTGTGTTGTCCTTGGCTTTCATTGACGCTCCCTACCTGATACAGCCTTGGGAAAGTGTCATTCGTTGTATTTGGCAGGGAAATGTGGTAGACACTGCCCACTGCCTCCTGTAGGGGTCCCTGTATAAATCTAGTAAAATACTAGCTTTCTCCAAAGGGTCTGGTAGGCTTCGCTCCCTTTGATATTAAGAGCTATAGATGTGTGTACCTTTTTCCCCTTTCACCTTGGATGCCAGGAAACTCAAAATTATTGAGGATCAATGGTAGGGATGGTGGAGGCCTTCTGGCTTGCAGACCTACATTGCGTGCTCTCCTTATGTCTCTTCTCTGTTAACCTCCCAAACCCTGCTTTTTAAATTTGTTTTATTGTGATTCCTGTTGCTTCAAAATGTTGTAAAATAAAAAGTTGGTAAAACAGATTAATGAAAAATTGAAAGCTAGGAGAAACAAAACCTTCTCCATAAAATTGAACTAAATGTTAGGAAGAGAATCATGCATAAAACAAGAATGTAAGGAAGTTCCCTCAGTATTTAAGAGAAAATAAGAGACAAGTCGCCCAGGAGCAATACTCACGGTCTCCGGCATGTGTCAAAGTACAGTGTGTAACAAAGTGGATACGACAGGATTCCTGCTGAGACTTTTGTAAAGTAAGAAATATGTGAATTTTTAAGACATAATGGAGGGTGTCAGAAAACTACACAGGTATTTGCAAATCCACCATCTGGCACATGGAGAACATTTGACCCAGGGTAAAAGAAGTCCAAATACATTATTTGGCAAGTATCCTACACGCTGCTTGACTATCGCAAAATAAAATGATACACATTTCACTATTTTCAGAGCAGTACTGACACAGGAACATCAACTCTTTGGACATCTGTTCCTCCAAGTCTCATTTTGGCAAGACCAGGTCTACCAAAGACTCTGTCTGCCTAACAATGTCATCTCTCAGATGGCAGAGCCAGCAGAGAGGAAAAATGGCTGCTTCGGAGTGACTTCTGATGAGTAAAAAGGAACTGGTTGGTAATGTGGAAATGGGAAGACTCTCAGAAGATAGTGTTAATGCCACCTTAGGCCCTTTTGTTATGGAAAAATGAAACGACCAGACACTAAGGGGTTAGGAGCACGATCTTTATTTACGTGCACGGGCCCAGAGGAGACAAACTCCAAATTCTGGGCCCAGAACAATAGCCCCGCATTCCTTTTATGCTGGGCTAAGTGGGGGAGGGTATTGGGAGGCGTAGTATAGATTTAGCGCGAAAAGGGCTTACAGAGGTGGGAGAGAAGCATTTACATCATAAGTCAGGGCAATTAGCATTTCATCTTTGGTATCAGCCTTGATTTCCTCTACACTTTCACAGAACTCCCAGGCCTCTTTATTTAGAACATACTTTTGTTACTTATCCTTACAATACTGTCACTCACATACTCGCATCTTCCCACAAGAATGTTCCTTGAGGGCTGGAACCACATTATGTCTCATCTTTGTGTCTTCTGATGTTTGGTGCATTATCTTTTAAACACAAACAACTAATAAAAGGTGCTGAATGGGAATATAACACACCAACTTGCCATGATTTCAAGATGATCTGACAACATTCTTTGTTAAAACTTTTTTTCCTGCTATTTTCACTATAGCAAACTAGAAAAATTTGGACAAATATCAGTGTGAAAACACAAACTTTCCACAATCCTCCCATGTACCTTACCTTTTATAAATATTGCTTCGTAGTCACGAACACATTGTATCTACTGGTTGTACCCAACACTTTCCATTCACTTTATATCCCGAGTATTTTTCATGCCATTAAGATGTCTTCATTTAAAATGACTACATATTTCATTACGTCTTTATTATAGTAATTAATTGTGGCAAAAGATAAAACATAGGGATTTTAATTGGCTACATGTTTTAAGAACTGTGGTGTCCAAGAAATCAAAAAGGAAACCATTTCCCCTGCAAGAGAAGAATGGGCTGAGCTGGGGAGACAGGCGAAGGCTCGGGCTGTTCCCAGAGTTGTGGGTTTTACCCCAGGCCACCTGTGGTGCTTCTGGAGGGTGAGCTGGTGGCGTGGAGAGGGAGCCAGAGCTGGCGAAGAAGAGTTAAAGCCACAAGAAATGTTCAGCCCAGAGTTGTGGAGCCTGCAGTTTTCCACATTTGAGGAATGGCGGACTTATTAAAAAGGACTTTATTTTATAAATGGTTATACATTAAAAGACTTTTCTTGGCACACAATTCCATGAATTTTAGCACATAGATTCTGTAACCACAACTAGGATATAGACTAGTTTCAGGACCCCTGAAAACTCCCTTGTGCTATCCTTTTATAGTCACATCCTCCCATCCCCTTTAACTCCTGGCCATTGTCGATGTTTCCTGACATTCTACTTTTGTCCTTTAAGAATGGGAATGACTGACTTATTTCGCAGCATCTCAGTTGGCAGGAGTAAGGCTGCTAAGTAGAAATTACAATAGACGCAAGTTTGAGAGCTGTTCCAAAGATAACGCACAGGACGCCAGGTGAGGTGGGAAGTGCCCTGTCGTTGGAGGTATTCAAGCAGAGAAAAGTGACTTCAGGGATATTAGAGGGTAGGAGATACCCGGAGAGTATGGTTTATAATATGTATCTTGTGTAAATGAGCAATGAAATAACTAGATCAAATCTCAGTCTCTTAGAGTCACAGTAAGAACAAAAATCATAGCACTGAAGTTTAATCCAAAGCCCACCTGTTTTCAATTCTCAGCAGCTCAGAGACCTGCCAGCGCTTTCATGTGCTTTCGAGTCACAAGGTCTGGCAAGGCTTTTGGCTTCCTTGAGCCTTAAAAATCACATTTAAGTTACTCCTTAGTATGAGCAACAATGCTCCTGATGAGGCAGCTGCCCACATTGGGCAATGGTGTTTATCTGTGCATGAGTTCTTAAAATTAGCACCCAACTCAAGAACTCTGGAATCCCCAGTAGGATATATACTTGGGAGATAGAATATCCTAGCATCCCCTTCCAAGGCCGTATAACCCACGGCTCGGGTTCACAGCTGAAGGTGAAGAAAACAAAATTCTCCCTCTAGTGGCTCAAGCTAAAACACTCTCTGGCTCTCCAAAGACCCGAGAGACACTCTGGAGCCATTTCACAGGGTTGAAATTCCATTGCCTGGCGGAGTGTATCCCACAGGGAGGGACGGGCACATGGCACTGCCGCTCAGCTGTGCCAGGAACTCCTGGCTGGAGCTGTGCGCGCTCACCTCGCAGCCCCCACTCCCGCTGCCTTCTGGCTCGGGCCGCCCGTGGGGGCGCCAGCGTGCTCCCTGATGACCGAGGAGCGGTTATCTCATCACATTGCTATTTGAGGGGAAGAAACTGCCCAGCTTTTCTTAAACCCTGAGCTCTGAGTTTTCCTCCCTCCTCACCTTTTCCATCTTCTGAAGCTTTCTGGTGGGTGGGGTCAAGAGTGCTGCCGGTGACAGGGCCATGGCATCGCCACGGATCTCTTCCTTTCTGGCTCTTCTAGTGCAATGAGAGTATCACAATCGGATCTACATTTTTTGAGCCTCCCTTAGCCTGGGAGGCACCGCCTTTCCTCTAGTGGACATTTAATCAGTATTCGTGAAATCCAAGAGGTGGAATTCAGGCTCCAGGGGATTTACCTGGCACCAATGCCCATGAAAAGAGAGCATGGATGGTAGGGAGAAAACGGGGCGCCCCCATTCACCCACGGCTTTCTCTCATCCTAGTCCACGTAGAGGGGGAACATGAATGTCAGGAAACAACTGCCAGAGCTTCTTCCTTCCCTTCCAGCCCAATCCCACCTCGGATGCTGGTGCCTGCTCATCTCAAGGGGGAAACCCCGGGTCCTGCCGATGACCAGAGTCACCATGACCTTTTGCAAGGTGTTTATCCCCAAAGGCGCTGCACTTTTTATAAGCAATGGCTGGTTCTGAACCATCATCACTTTGATGTGCTCATCTCTTTTGCATACAAAGGTGATCTTCAAAAAGTGTTTATCAGTTTCTATGTAAAGGCAGCCACTGGATGTCCCGAGTCCAGTGACAGAAAGCTTTCTTAAAATATGAGAACGAAAATAAGGTAAACAAAACCCAAGGTGCTTTGGTCATGTGGAGGAACACTGGGACAGTGAAGGTGGGACAGAAAATGAGGCCACGCTTTCTCTCCTGCTGAAGCACTGGTTACCAGAGGACCACGTGTGTCCTCTGAGCGAGCCACTGATTACCAGGCTTTCTTGGCTCTAGCAAGTGAAATGCTCTACACCCTACATATCTGGTTCACAGGCCACACCATCTGCACTGCAGGGGACGCACGCAGAAATGGAGGATGTGGGTATTTTTCTTGCCCATTCCTTTCACCACCAGGACAGAGTCACTGGGCAGCAGAAAAATACGGTACAGCTACACTAAAACACTTAATCCGCCTTGGGTAAAAGGAGTCCATTTCCTGTACTAAGTGCCTCCCATAAAACACTTAATATGGGAAAGGGAAGTTCTCTCTTGCCCTTGAATGCTGCACCAGAGTCTCCTACTGGGAACAGCCAAAAGAGGTCACTAAAGAGGCCCATGGTCATCAAGGCATGGGTAAGATCATCTGGAGATCATCTCGAAATTCTTACCTGTGTGCTTGCTTGATGGGACACAGCTTTTATTCTGTCTTCCTTGCTGGGCAATGACAAACAGTGCCACAGTCAAAAGGTAGAAGGAAAGAAGGAAGGGGCCCTTTAAGAACAGACCAAAGGTGCACTTTGGCTGAGAAGAAGTCGGGTGACTAATGGTTGATGTCTGTGGTCCCTGAACACAGATTTAAATAATCAAAAAGGGCAGGGAAAGATTTTTCCAATTCTTTTGAAGAAAGTGTATTTCGAGTCCATATTGAATCTAAAATAATTTTCAACTCACTTTCAAACCAGTCTACTGAGCTCAAGAAAGGTCAAATAAAATTCTCACACACATTTAATCTCCTTAAAAAAAACTGACGAAAAAATAAAATTTCAGATGTTTTTTATTCAAAGGTCTCAAAAGAAATAAAACAGAAAAAGCTAACAATCTGATCAAATGTACAGTTCAAAAATGTCTTTTGGCGTTTAACAACGAGTCAACAAGTCCTAGGAAAGAAAACTACAGAGTTATCTTGAACCGGACAAATAAGTTACCACTGGCAAGTTTGTGGCACTAGTAAAACAAAATAAAAAATTAACTCTCTTGATCATATAGATATCTCTATGAAAATCTTTTTTTCAATCTGTACAAAAGGTCTTTCTTCATAAATTAATTTTTTTATAATTTAATGGCTGTCTACTATGTGATGTTTAACTGATTTTTTTTTTTTTAATATGTACAGAGGTTATGTTTCCCAAATCTTACCCAGACGAGTATGGCACTTAGTTCAGACATTTCTAGCAGCAAACTTGCCCTCCCCCTAACCGAACTATCAAATTTCTGTCTTAACTAATGCAAAAATATCAAGTAGTGAGAGACCCGGGTTTATAAATGTACTAGGTACAAGGAGGGTGCTGCGTTCAGTCTGGACTTTCACAAAGCAGTAATATTCCAGGGAGCATAGAACCAATAATACCACAACTTTAAAAAAGGAAACAAAAATAAAAACAAAAACACATTTCTCTTATGACTACGTAATTTTCAATAGAATCTACACTTCTCAGAGCAGCAAGGACTTTTGAAACTATGAAATGTCACTGACATCTATCATCAAATATAAGCATAAAATTTAAGAACTAAAAAAACACTTGAAAGACATAACTGCTTAGCCCTAGCTCCTGAGCTAGGAGGATTTGGTCGTGGAAACAGGGAGGGCCAGCTACCTGCCCCAGCACAAAAGAAAACGGACTCTGAGGTAGATAACTGATCACACACAGTTGACCAGACGAGTACACAGTTTTGGAAGACAACTTAATTTACCGTTGCTTTTCAAACATATGCAATTATCTTAATAAAAGAGCTTTAATAACAGTGAATCATCTTATATGTACTAAAGTAGAAATAACTGTGTATTTATGAATCAGGAATTTCATAGTTTCAAAATTGGTTTTTCTTTACACTTAACACTTGTAGTGATGATGTAAAGTGTGGCACTGCTTGGATCCAAATCTTCCTTCATGCTTTTTTGTTTGTGTGTGTCCATACATCAATTAAAATTATAAAACCTAAATGCAAAGGTACAAAAAAGGCACATTCTCCTAACCGCAAACTGGTCCGGCAAAAATAAAGAGCACAGAAGATGTGATGCTGAGACGAGTTGGAGCTACTGGTTACTGGCTCTTCGGTCTTTGGTGAAGTTACCTTTAAAAGTGCCAAGTAATTTTTATTTCTCAAATTTACGTAAGAGAGAGAGAGAAAGAGAAAGAGAGAGAGAGACAGAGAGAGAGAGAGAGAGAGCTAGTAGCCAATCGTTTTGCTTCTATCCATATCTCAGCTTATGTTCGAAGATAAATCCTTACTTTTAGCTTTTGCCATTCAGTTGCAATAGCAACATTTTTCGTTTTGCCAGATCTCAGGCATAATTCTCATTCTAAAGCACTATCATTAGTATAAAGGAAGGACAAAACAGTCGGGGACTCCCCTCCCCCGCCCCCCACCCCCAGTCCCAACACTACCTACACTAAATCTAGAACATCAAGTTAGGTTTTTTTTTGTTTTTTCCTGAAAAAAGGCAAAAAAGACTTTACATTGCATCATACAGCAGATATCCTAAATCAGTCAAACTATCAGAGGAAACTGTTGGCATACAGCCTTACAAACAATTCACCCTATTAAAAGTTCCCCAGTCAGAAAATGTGTTTCACACAAAACATTTTTTCCCTTCTTGCATTTCACTACTTTACACATTATGTGAAAAATCATTAAAAACACCTACTACATATTTAAAAAAGCCAAAATGTCAGCAACTTTTATTGACTACCTTTTAAAAGCCCTATGCTGCTGTTTTACAAGGCATAATAGACCAGCTCTTTTGGTCAAAGCATTCTACATCATTAGTTTGAACTAACTTTTACTGAAACAGCTACAGCATCAAAAGAGTTAAGGCAAATTGGAATTCATAGAAAAGGATAAGACACTTCACACTACGATGAAAGAAAAATGGAAAGCGAAGGAAGAGACACTGACGGCAACACTGAATTACAGCAACACTCGCACCGCAAGCACAGAACACCGTGGGTGAAGTCGGACTAGTTGAACGTCAGAAAGCCCATTTCATACAGCTGAAAAAAACACAAATTAAACACAAAATGAACGAAACCACAAAAATCCGGTCATGCACGTGGATAAGTCTTCATGGTCTTTGTGCATACCCAGAAAATTGAAGTTTTCTTTTTTTTTTCCTTTTTTTCCTTTCTTTTTTTTTTTTTTTTGCATTGTAACATTTGATAAAAATCTTTTGTTTTGTTTTTGTTCTTTTTGTTTTTTGTTTTTTTTGTTTTTTTTTTACTAAAATAAACCTGTTCAGGGGAACAGCTACTAGATGAATTTAAGGGTTTTATGCACCTTATAGAACTTATAGCAAAAATAGTTTTAGTTGATTTCGTTATAAATAACGTCTTCAAGAACATGTGCAAAACTGTCAATAATTTCCTAAAGCACAATTGATCAGAAAAATCCATGATTGTTCAGCCTTCACACCCTTCTTCATGTAAGAACACCCTTCTGTATACCTGGAAGAGAAAAATAAAAGACAAATGCTTTTGTGCATTTGGTATAACACACCACAGAGCTTTGTAATCTCTCTCTTTGTTTTAAAGATAAAGGTGTTTAGAAAAGGCTGTGCTCATCACTGTGGTAGACCAATAAATGCAAACTCTGGATCTGAGGGCCACTTTCTACGCCTCGAGTCTACCTTTGAAATCTGGGACTTGCAGCATACTTTTGCCGAAACAATGAGAAACCCAAGTTCCACACAGTTGCTTGACTGCAATCTACATGGTAAAGTAAAAAGTTTTCAGGTTTTCAGATTGCTGGTCTAAGTGAGAGCTGGGAATGCAACCTCTGACATTAAATTCATAATCAAGATATTGCTAATCTTACAATGCTAGGTTATACGAACTCCTATGCTATATTTCCTTTAGTTTGTGAATATTCAAGTAAGATGAAGGTAAAATACATGTACTATAGGGCAAATCTGGTACCTGGTATTTTCTAAAATGTTACAGATTGAGGGGAGAGGTAAGGAGGCAGAGAGCGTAAACATACGTTTGATTTTGATAGAAGCCCCCTTTGGACAGAATACTTAATCTGCAAATCCACAAAATCACCAATTTTAACATTTTGATAACATTGGCTTCCTTGGCCATGATTACAGCAGTAAATGATTATAGACAAAATCTGAGTTATTCTGAGTTCAGTTTTGATAAAAGAACCATAGACTTTTCTTGATCTGGGCTCTACAGTTATGGTGAACTTTCGCTCATACCTCACAGTTACTTATTGGGTTGAAAGGTATATGGAGAATGGTCATTAGACGTCTCTACAGCCACCTGCTGCTGACCACTCGCCTCCTACAACAAAGCAGAACAGGTGAGACATGTGAGCAATGCAATCCCATGCCGCTTTCCAGGCTGGATGAGTCCAGCATCTTCAAAACAAGCACTCTTTACAAGTAATGTTTTTAAAAAGTGATTTTTTTAAGGTCACATAGAGTTTTCAAGGTTATTCCCCTAAGAAGTTAAAATATCTGACAGCCTCGAAGAACCTCCTACCCCAACACTTAGGAGTCGTCTCTTCAAACCAAACTACAATTTATCAAACAAATCTCTTCTCTTGGGGCCAGGTGTGACCTGGAATTCAGTATTTCCAGGTTTTAGGATCTGAAATACGATGTATGGAGTATTTCACTGCATACACCCAGCAGGGTCTCGGCTGTGCCTCATAATCAACCACATTAACAGGTCTACACTGAAAGGCATGACTACACACAGAAAGAGTAAAGATTTTTGTCTTGCATCAGTTCAGGCTGGGTTTTGCTGCAGGTCAAGTTTTTTGCTAAAGTAGTTACAAAAAGAATTTTGATGCTTTTTTTTTTTGGTGTTTTGGAATTGCAGATGAGACATTTTGGGTCCTGGTAACTATGATTTCAATAATGGTAAAAAGTTAAATGAATCAGAAGCAAACAAAACAAGGACTTCCCCCCCCACCCCCGCCCCACCACATCCAGCCACAGTCCTAGGGCTGCTTCTGGAATTGGAACCTATGGGATCCACTTAGAGGGTGGGACTGATTGGGTTGAAGAATTTCCTTGGGGTTTAAAGGGTACTTTGCTGGAAAATGCTGTTTCTTCCAAGCTTTATTCAAATCTTAATTCAAATGTCAGACTTCTTTCTTATCAATATCACATTAGTATCTTCCATAACAAGAACTAAAAGGTTATTTTGCTGCACTAACAGCCTCTATAAAAACAGGTATGGTTTGTTTCTCATCCCTGCTAAAGTTTTGAAACATCAGTTTTTCCTAAGTATCTTAATTATAACTGATTGCTTTTTTGTAATTATTATTACTGATATAATCTTTGATACTTGAATAACAGACTCTAGCTTTACCTTAATTTGCCTGTAAGCACCATTTTATTGGAGACAAGATAGAGCCTTGAAGGGGGGATGAAATGTGTTACAAGCTTGGAAAACATTTCTGGGGGCCCTGGGGAGGGTGTGGCCTTGGTGTCACTGCACTGCTTTGTACGCAGAGAACCAGATTTCACTGTTAGCAATAACTGTAGGTATACGTATGAACTCCCTCTCAACTCAGATCTTTAGACAAATGTTTGACTTTGGTTGATTTTTCTTTGAGTTCCACCAAATTTACCCATTTCTGAAACTATTCATCTTCAGAATGGCCACCGGAAAGCCTGTACCAACCTCAACAGGAACCGCTGTCGTCTGTACATGTGTATACTGGGGCAGGTAGGCTCCTTGCATAGCTGATGTTGCAGGCATGTACTGAAAAGAGGAATATGGTCAGGATGGGCCAGGACAAGCCATGCAAAATGCTGAACACTTGCTGAATTTTGAGATGGGATGGCAAGTATTTAGAAGTCTCAGAGAAGAAATTTAAACGGGTTCCAAATTTAATTAGTATACGTCAATGTACCATATGAAAGGCAAAGTGAATGTTTTGTACTTTTTGAATTTGCCAAAGTAAAATTCCCATCTTTCTCTGGGTTTCCTAACAAAGAAGCACATGGGTCAAGATCATTAAGATTTCTCATCCTCAATAATTCAACATCATTAATGTGCTATTTTAGAAGATGTCTCCGCAAAGGGCCTCATTATTTTCCAGCAGCCCCCTGAGCTAATACTCAGAATTGTTTCCATAAGTGGAGACCCAAGGGGTAAAAGACTTACTAGAGCTTTAATAGGTTACTGCAGAACAGAAAATGGACCCTTGCTGTCCTGATGCTGACAGGTCTCCTTTTCCAAAGGCAGGAGAGCTTTCTAGTCAATCTCACTGGATGTGTGTGGCCCTGGTTTAGCCGTCAAGAAGCTGCCGCTAGTTTTGAACGTAAGTGGGGAAAACACACCACCCTTTGTTCTTTTAAGCCACTACAGATATGGTCTGAATTAAAAGCCTTTGGCTGTCGTACCCAAATGTTGCCCCTATCAACCCTGGTAGTTACTCTGGCATGGTATCAGCTCAACCTCAATACCCAACGTATGAATAATTTCCTATGGGGATCATGATTCAGTGTCTACAAATTCCATTAAAGAAATATGTGAGGAGAAATCCCCTGCCTTTACCACCACGTATCACCTTTATCTTTTCATTCACGAGACCAGGTCTGCCAGTGTGACTGAATGATACTGGTTATTAGGGCTGGATGTGGTCATGTATGGGTGCTATATTCAGGTAGAGAAAAGATACCCAGAGGACCAACTTTTAGTACATCAATTAATCAAGAAATATCTGAATATTTACTATGAGGAAGGCAACCTGGGAGTGTGTTAGGGGGTCAGGCATAATCGCTGACATCATAGAGCCTGTGATTGATAGGGAAGGCACAGGTTGCATTAATCTACACTCCTGTGTTTGCTGAGACAGATGATATTAATTTGCCACCTACTGTTCCAGTGCCGCCTATTGACAGATGACTCATCTGCTGGGCCAGAGGGTTGATCATAGATGTGGGCTGTAGTGACATGGTGTGCTCCATCGAGGGAGTTAACACAGCACCCTGGGAAGTCGGAGACAAGAGCAATGGAAGATACAATGTAAGAGGGAGGGGTTAAGATTCTGTAATCATTTTTTGCAAATGAAATACCTGTTTGCTGAGGAATGTCAATCAAAAATAACGTCCCCATAAACTTGCAAATGGTATCATAAATAATTTCCTTAAAATCTTCTGGACTGTGCTTCCTGAGATTTTTTAAAGAGCACTCACTTCACAGAAATTCCTGCATTAAACACCTCTCCCTGTGCCTTCACTTAACTGTAAAGCAAACTAGTCCAGCAGGAGGAGCTGTAACAGGAAATGCAAACTATTTCTGGCTGGCTAGGGTTACAACAGGCTTAATTATTTTTAAAATAAATGACAGTTGATGTCTTATGAGGCCACAAAATAATGTACTGTATCAAATATTATAAATAGTGTTTTGTTAAAAAAGAATGTTCCATATAGACAGTCATTTGATTCAGGATCAGGCTATTAGGGTCAAGATCACATTCTTTATTCACTCAGTGTTTCCCGGCACTTTCAGTTACAATTTGGGGTTGGGGGAGGGAAACCGATTCAGATATAATGAATAAACCAATTTCAGATTCTCTGGTTTCATTTTTAAAAATTCTGGTCATTAGAAGTAAAATATAGTTTAAAAAAAAATACGGTGAAACAAACCACCCATCACCCAACCTCTCCCTGTAATATCTCACCGTTGGCACCATGAGGGTACTGCTGCCCAGATTCTAACAGAGGTGTAACATGGGTACGTAAACAATTTCATATCCTGGCCTTCTGCTTTTAACTTAACATTCCATTATAAATACTTACGTAACCTACTGCGTAACTGTCATTATCATCATTTTTAATGATTACATAAAGGAGGGCATACTGATTGCATAAACCAAAATTTAATTCTATTTCTGGAGTTTTACATGTTCTCTCGTCTATCCTATACGATATTCTTATAGATTATACCATCCCTCTCATTTTTGCAATCACCCAATTACTTGAGAATACAATTATTCTAACACAACAAAATTAATGTTGGGTTTTTGCTATCAGCGTACTGGACTTATCCCTTAAATACACTCTTATTTATTAGACACACAGTTGAGGGCAGATACTGATGTGCAGGCACTTTAATTCTGGTCACAGGCATTCTAGATCTGGGTGGGAAAGGAAATGAACCCTC
This sequence comes from Mormoops blainvillei, assembly GCA_004026545.1. Taxonomy (NCBI): domain Eukaryota; kingdom Metazoa; phylum Chordata; class Mammalia; order Chiroptera; family Mormoopidae; genus Mormoops; species Mormoops blainvillei. Next base: position 149,856 of record PVJD01001670.1, read on the forward strand.
AGAAAGGAGCTGTCAGTACACTACTGTCTCCTTAAAGATGTTAAACTGAGTTATGTGCAGCTTTGTCTCTAAGAGTTGCCAAGAAAATACAGAGTTGTGTCAGAAATAGTTTGTTGTTAACATATCTCATAAGGGTTTTTTTTCTTTTTAAAGGTTTAATGTGCATCATCAAAAAGTGCGCGGTAACATGGAAATGACGCAGAAGCCCAGGATGTGCTGACGGGGTGTCCTGTTCCTTTCCCCGTTCATCTGTAGGAACTGCTCTACTAGGAAATCCCCCAACGAAAAGTGAGTTCCTTTTCAGCATTTCACAAGAGGGACACAGACTGCCATGAGTGTCTGTGTTTGTGTCAATGTACATGTGTGAGCAGGTATGTGTGGTTTGTGGATATATGTGTGCATATAGAAACGTGTGTGTGTTTATACAGACACAGCACAGAGCTCTTCTCCTATGCTATCAACTAAACATGTCTTATTTGCTTCTGCAAAGTCAGCTCAGCTCAAAAAATGAGAGGTTATACCCCAAGTACTGTTAAAATTTTCAACTTAAAAACCTTACAATTTAAAAAATTTAAAGTTAAAAACTCAAGTTAACAATCTCCTACAAAACTGGCATGAGGAAGACAATGGTGTCCCATCTCCAATAGGACATATTTTAAGTTCTGAGAGATTGCAAATTTAACTTACTGTCAATTACCAATTTGTTTGAAGACAAAGGTGAGTGAGAGTTTTATAATGAAGTCTGTACATTCTCATATTATATGCTTAAAATTTCCCAAATCATCTTTGGCAAATGGTTTTAACCCAGAGAGTGGTTTTAACATATACATGGTTTACTTGCAAAGCACAAAGCCATTAAGATGAAAACTTACAGGGTGCTGTAGGATATATGGTTGAGGTTGCATCCATGAAGGACTTTGCACCTGGAAAAGGGAGGATTTTGAAAGATGATTTCCATTGGAATCTACGTATTTCTCTATAACTCTTTTAATCATGTTAAAATCTACAGAAGGAAAATAAGGAAACGAGACTCTCAATGATTAAAAAGATTATTAAGGCAGAGTTTTTGGCAAACTGGTCACTCTGAATAGGGTGAAATGATTTTTAAAACCAAATTCCATTTGCTCACTAAAGAAGTATTTACTGAGTATCAGGCACCAAAGAGAAAAAGGTGAATAAGACATGGGCCCCACCCTCAATATATTTGCTATCTAACCAAGAAAGATAAGTAAACAACTCAAATCAAAAGTGCAAAGTGCTAGCATCAAGGTATGAACTAGGTGCTTCAGGAATACCGATGAGTAAGAATTAATTCCAGCACATCTTATTTTAAACTATCCCATAAAGTATGTGGTTATTTAAAAAGCATAATCAAATTTAATCCCTCTTTGATACCCAGGATATTCATTAGGGTTAGAAACCTTGTTGGGTGGTCAACAATTTCTAGCTAGTGTGGCAAACAAAAATCTAAAATTCAGATTTACAAAATTAAACTTCACTAACTAGATCTTGACGTCTGCAGTCAATAGGGCATCCACACAGTAGACCTTCTGGACTGAGAAATAAGATGTGAGACTCTGATTCTGTGGCAGGAAAGCAAGTAGTCTGCCATTCAAGAGAAAAAAAGAAAACAGTCCATTTCTTGATGCCCAGAGCTTTCCAGAGACTATGTAATTTTAAAAATAAGTTTCAGTCTCTAATTCTTAACAACAAAACCCTCCTGTGAATTATCCCCTACTATTAACTTCAAAAGGTTCTATAGAGAGATGGAAGAGTCATGGGGGAAGAATGTATTATGATTTACCTTGATAGCAGAGCCCCGAAACTTGTTTTCTCTGGTTTCCTTTGCCACCTAAGGCAGACCAAAGTTAAGTGCTTCTGCCTTGTTAACATTTCAGTTATCTGGACTGCAGCCTTTCCCCATCGGGGTATTGGTGGTTTCTTGCAGATGCCAATTTCTCAAATTCAATTATAGAAGCATATGGTGGTTTAGTGGGGAAAGGCCCACTCCAACACAAGTACAAGGCCTTCACTGAGTAAGTCACCGGGAGGCGAGGAGCTCCCTGTAGACCCCAGTTTGGGCCAGATGCTCCTATTTTTTTGTATGCTTCGGTGATCTTAATAATCTAATACAGCCTTCTGGGGTCAGGGAGCGATGACATCTGACCCAGTTTTCTTTCTTAAGCAGCAAATCAGCTGCTGTCAATGACAATTCCTCCTTTTCCCCTAACTAAAAAATGGGAATAATAATTTATGTTCTATGATTTTTAATTATTATTATTTTTTTTACCACTGGTTTTTTACCCTTGTTAGGGGTATGGAGACTGCTGATAACCTGATGAAAGAAACAGGCCTTTTTTCCCCAACTAAATGCACACACGCAAGCAACATTTTGCAAACAATTTAAGGGAATCACAGAAAGACCCCTTAAAGCCCATCTGCTGACCCTACTGGGCCTCTGAAATTATTGGGTTAAGAATCAGTCTTTGAGGTTAGGGCACCGAGTGTCAGGCAAATGAAAAAAGTTCCGCATCATGTCTCTCTTACGGAAACACAGAACGCCAAGGAGGAGAAACTCAGGCCTTTGAAATGCACTGCTACTTCCGCTTAGATGCATCAAATCTATTCCCAAAATCAGTCTAATTTTTTAAATTCTATGAAACAGTTCTGTGGCCAAAATGTTCATTGCTTTTATAGAAAAGAGGTGGCAGGGAGATGCATTAATAGTTGTAATTTATCTATAGCAGCATACATTCAGATTAATATGCACAATCTTCCATTTGCCTGAGAATAAGCTTACTGGCACCTATTTTTAGTGATATCCATACATGGCAGAGGGTTCCAAGTTCAGAGAGTTAAGAAAGAAGACTACCTTTCAATATCAGACACAGGAATTGTTAATTAGGGAAAATGCACTAGAGCAGATCTCAGAGTTTTACATAGCCAAGGAAAACACAGAAATCTTAAGTCCAGAATGATTAGAGGCATTAAATGAGTGAATATTATTTCCAGCAGATGAAAACACCAGCATAAGTAACATAACAACTCAGAGACATAAAGGAAAAAAATAAGAGACAACTTGGGGAAAAGAGGAGAAAAGAACCTAAAAGCTGAGGGTGGCTGTGAATGGTATCTTTAAAGACTTCAGTTTCAGTGCATTTAATCACTATTCTTTGTTATTCAAGGCTCCTTTTATGTTTTTAAACAGAGTCACCTTTAAGACGTTGCTTCTGTTGACCAATTCATTATTTAAAAAAAAGTATAACGAATATATTCTCATCAGCCGGCTATTCCTGCACATTAACGATGATGGTAATAATCAGAGCGGACAGTTACTGAGTGCTAATGATATGCCAGGATAATGTGCCAAGCTCTATACATACTCTCATTTAGTTCTTATAACAAGCCTATGAGATAGAAACTATTATTATCCCCATTTTAAAGATGAGGAAACTGAGGCTTGCTGACGTAAAATAAACAGTTATTACGTACTGCAACCCCCTAACCCCAGAAATCAGGGCTACAACATCTCATTCAATTGTTTTAAAAACAAGACTATACCAAAGTTTAGTTTAGTCACACAAGATCTCAACATTCAACTAAAGAGAACTATATATTCCTACACGTCTGTAATAGAACTCGCTTATCACGGTGCTGTCTGGGCTGGGGCGGCAACCCCGCCAGAGGCGTTCTGCTAAAGGAAGCGAAATGCACGTGCCCCACTGGGTTCATGAAGAACAGGACCTAACCCCGAAATAAAACCAAATCAATAACAAGGTGCTTAATGAGATCTTGGTTCTAAGTTGGGAATTTATTTTAAGATGAAGCTTCTTCACAAAAACAACTTCAACAGGGAGTAACCTCCTTTCTGTTTCGCTTTGGGGTGTTTTTTTTTTTTGGCCTAAAATCTCACTGTATGCTCACATAATGTTACCTAATAAAGACATATCTTTATTTATTAGCACGTTTACTTGCTCTTTTGTTAGTTCTTGCTGAGGAAGAAACACAGGCAAGTGTGCACACCGATTCTGTCTTTCACCTGATGGCAGTTCTCTTTAAGGTTCAGTTTCTGGGACACATGGTGTCTAACAGCAGGGCTCCCGGTGGAGGAAGTAGTGGGGTTCACCCCAATTCTGAAATGCTATGATTTCAAGGACTGACAACTGACACCCATTTTCCCGTTTTATATCCTCTTACACATAAAAAGTCAGTCGTTCTGTCAAATAGAAAGCAACTTATTCTAAATCATGTATCCAAGCTGCATAGCACTGGACTTAAATTTCATTATAAAAGTTCAAAATTTTAAGACACACAAAAACACAGCAGTGATTTGTGGTCGGCAAGCAGTCACCCTCTTGATGAATCCCGATGGTACAAACCTGGTAGGCAGATACGGGAGATGCAATATAGGGTGTGATAGAAGTTTGAGTGATCATTCGGTTTGCGGCAATACTGTACGGTGAAGGGTAAAATCTAGAACACAAAAGACTTCATTAAGTAATCCCTGAAGTAGAATATTTCACGGAACAAATGTATGATATTTTCCACCTTCACATTTTCCCGCAAGCCATTATGTATTTGTCTTATTGACATACCCGTTCTGTATAGCAGCTGTGGTTGGGTCATAAGTAAGTGTCATTCCAGCCTATGGGAATGAAAAAGAAAGAGAAACATCTGCAAAGGCACGATTAAAAAATTCCATTTCGTAGAGTCATGGCAACATAAAACAGTGACAATTTGGTAGCATTTCATACCATTAGGAGTTTCTACTAGACAAACATAGTCATAAACTCGGTATGAGAATTAAGCTCTAGATCTGCACTGTCTCATATAGTAACCATTAGCCACACGCGGTTATTTAAAATTAAATAAAAAACGGTCTCTCCAGCATATAAGCTCCCTTTGGAGAGTTCGGATAGCCACATGTGGCTGCTGGTTATCACTGGGCAGATTCTAGAACACTTCTACTGGATGGCACTTACCTAGACATTTTTGAACCTGTATGTTACTTTGAAAAACACAAACGACTGAAAATAAACATGGGGAAATGGGGGTCCAACATTTTTATTAAGAAATTGAGCTTTTCTTAAAAAAAGTTATTCAAAAGAATTAGGCAAAAAAAAACCCAACAAAACAAAAAAAAACAAAAAACAAACCCAACCCTAAAACCCTTAATGACAAATATGCTATTAATTTTAACCATGTTATTTAGAATAATTTCTGAATAATTATAAATGTTAACCTGCTCTAAAAATCCCTAACATTTGAAATGCTCTTTTACTTTATGTGTAGTTAACTAGTATGGAAACATAGCTGTTTCCAGTATCTATCTACCTGCCCATCTGACAAATCGTCGCTCTCCTAGCACCATATCCACTGGGCAGTTTTAACTTGATATTATCTGGATTAAGTTATAACGCTTTAGTAACTGGTCACACAGGCTTTCACAATTATACACCCAGACTAAAGTTTTAAGAAAGAACTTACAAGTCTCACCTCTCCTTCTCTATGCCATGGTCTTCCATTGGGGATGTATTTGTTTGGGTTCTGTCTCTTCTTCTGTCCTCCATCCGCAAACTTACACAATAAAGGTTCTGTAGGAGCTGAATAAACAGAGAGAAATAATATGAGACCAAAACTATTATGTGTATACAAATGACAAAATGTTACTGAATTTCTTTTATAACAGAATAGGAGCAGTGTGAGTGCTCTAAGGGAACTGACAGTACTTCAAGGCAAAAAGTTTACTCAGACCCTTTTCAGACTATCTGTTGGTGAACGATGTATTATTATTTTCAAACCAGAGTGTAATGAAAACATTAAAGAGCTACTCTGAGGAAGCATAGGGATCTTTTGATTCTCTTCTGCCACCGAAGTGTAGATACCCTTTTTTTCATTCTGGACCCTCTGCAATTCCACCTCTATAAATCTTCCAATGTAAATATGGTTATGTCATCCTCACCTCCCCCCACCTTAAAAATGCTCCCATAGCTTCCCATATAATTTCTTAGAAAGGCCTTCACTTCCGCAGAAGAAAACAAGTTCCCCTTTACACCTCTCGCATGTTTTTTTACTCAGAGCATTTATGACAGCCAGCAAGCACGCTGATCTGCTTGGTGTCTGTTTCCCCTCTAGAGTGTAAGCTCCACGGGGCGGTGACATCTGTTTTGTTCATCACTGTATCCCCAGTGCCTAAGGGTCTGGCATGCTGTAGGCGCTTATTACATCCTGGTTCAATCAATGAATGAATCAAATAGGTCTCCTTTGTTTATTTTTGGGATACAGCGTTGAAGATAGCTGATGTTAAAAAGCTGAAAACAAGTAAACACCCTTTTTAAAAAAGGTTTTTCTGGGCCTTTAATCATCCCACTTAGTGTTGCTTTACTATTGTATTATGTCCACATCATAAGATGATCCAAAGAACAACTCAACAAATGTAGGAAAGCAAAAGATGCAAAGACACTCTCACAGGGATACATACACATTAGCTATTAAAAAAAAAAAAAAAAAAAAAGAAAAAGGAGAGAGCGAGACACGCCGGCAGAGTAGGCCACCCATGACTTTTCTTTGCCTTTCTATAATGGAAATAGCAGTGTATTCCTGAAAATGGTGTATGTTTCTGTATGATTCTAGTTAACGCAATACAGGCAATCACACCTTCCTGTCTGGTTCTCATTCTGTCCTTTGTCTACTACAGAACTATGATTACTACTTTCAAGTTCTATTTCAAAGTTAAATAACCATGAAGAGAAAAATATTACTTGTGGAAAATTTACTCCATTCTCCTTTGCCTTTTATTATCCTAATTGATCTCTCATTTTATATCACTATTACCCACCCACTAATGACAGGGTGAAAGCAACAGTGTTTCTCAACACTTCTCTGCCAAAATACAAAACACAACAAAAAATCCAACTGTAATTCCTCCTTGGTGTGCTGTCAAGGCTGTTGTTGGGCTCTCTATTCTCCTCCCCTTGGTGGGACCTGCGGCAGAGGACGGGTGGGGATGTAAGCGCACTTCTGAATGACAATTGTACTGTGGGTACCAGGAGGTGAGAGGGCCGGGAGCCTCAGCCCCACCTTTCACAAAGGGGTCCTTTGTTTTCCTTTGGCTCCAACCACACCCTATACTCTCCCGGTTTACCTGAACAAGGAACTTCCATAAAAGGCAAACTGGGTGTGTCGGGAGATGGACTAGGGCCAAGTCCTAGACAGTGGATGAGCTCCTCTTTTGGTCTTTCAGGAAAAAAAAAAAAAGTTTTGGCTTATGGAAATTTCTGCCCCTACCACCAATCACGGAAGGTAAACAGATGCAATGAAGCAAGACAGCTTTCCAATCACTGATGATGCTTTTAATTCTACAACTGAGCCATTTAGGGACAGACAGAAACGAGGGCCAAGAGAATACAGGCCTCAAAGCGAAGGAGGGGATAAAAAAGCAAATCCTGCTGAGAGCGAGGAGAGTGTCTACAGGCTGCGACCTTGGATGTCTCACCTTGACTTCTAAGAATAAATCGAGAACTCAGACAAAAGGAAGCAAGATCTCACTCTCCAGAGATCAAGAAAGGTCCTCATGGCATTAAATGTTTTTGCCAATGACATCTCAGGTTTTAGGATTTTGCCTTCCCATAACCTCATAGGGCACGAGACAGATGAGTTTTGTGGTGCTGGCACTTTGTGAGACTTCATTGTAAGGAAAGGCTTTTATCTAGAGCCATTATAAAGACTAGTTCCTGCACTGAAGGTTAACTTAAAAAAAAAAAAAGTTTACTTGCAGGTAGGCGTGAATGAAAGCAGTTGGTAGCAATCCCTGGTGAGTGCGGAAATGCCACATTTGTTGAAAGGCCAAGTGTCCCTATGTATGGTAAGGTGCTTCCAAAACATTTCCATTTACGAAGACTACTCTCTGTCAAAGAAAAACAATCTCAGGCAACAATCAAGTCTGCTAAAAAGGTACAGAAGCGCCCCAGTACTCCACAGGAAGCAGTATCACATCAAATTCTAACAACTTTCCTCTATTAAATGTCCTTTTGGCCTATTTAGCAGCTTTAATTTTTTTTTTTAGGGCCTACTAAGTGTAAGGTATAGTGTTAAGAACTAGGTGGATAAAACAGACTTGTAATCTAATGGGGGTGAGAATGTACCCAATCTTACGGAAACCCACTTAATCATTTATGGGAAGGAGCACTGTTTTTAGAGATGTTTAATAAAAATGCCACCCGGAAGAGAAATACTTCCGATATAGGAACAGCTCTATTTCTTTTACAGCTGTTACTCTGTGCACTTGGATGACATTGTAAGAAACAGGTTAACCCTGTAAGTTCTTGGTATCTTATTCATTACAGAGGTTGTACCATGTGCTCTATGAAAGCAACTACATGAAAACGTCCTCAAGACACAAGTTACCATTAAACTGAACAAGGGTTAGATGATTTGAGTTAGATTTTTGAATCAAAAAACAAACACATACCCAGATCTATCGTGGCCCACTTTTTAAAAAGCGTGTGCAAGCTTGTTACAAAAAGAGGGATTCTTATTTGACTGGCATCTCCTGCAGCTTTTGCCAAACCGGGGGAAGAGGACAGCCTGCATTTTGGAGCCTAATACCCAGGTTCCGGGTTAAAAATGGGGAGACGCTGTGCAATGTCCGCCTGTTCCACAGACTGGGCCTCGGGTGGCCTCCCCGATTGTTCTTTTCCGAGGGGCACACTGAGGAGGGCTGATGTGCCGGAAAGGATGTGCCACGAAGACCAGTAATATGACTATATGTGACATGTAACTTTGGGTATATTAAGTTTAAAAAATTAGTACGAACTGTATTGGTCACTTTTCTAGATAAGCAATTCTGTACCTTATTGCACAAAAGGATAACTGCAAAAAGTTCTAACAAATGATTTATGATTTAAGAAATATTCCTGGGTTACAGTGATATAAAAATGATATAAAGTTACCCCAACCAATTTATTTTACCAAATACGCAGAGTATTCTAAGCTGAATCTTTCCTTCATGAGTTAGTCATTTGTGTTTGTAAAGGGAGCGCCTCAGCTTTTTCCCCATCAACATTCTGTCCAATGCAGTGTCCTTGACAGAAGCTTCTCCATCAGTTGTGGAAAACTAACTCACTCAAAAACTGTATTAGCTTTCTTTCTGATAATGTCACCTGCTGTCAAAATTCCTCAACTAACAACATGCAAGTAAATATCTGGAGACCTTCCTCTAAAAATGTCAACCCAAGGCTCAAAAAAAAAAATCATCTCTCTTTTGGTGAGATTTCAGGTCAGATTCTCTATTTACTGTCCAAGACAGAAGAGTTATTTTCCTGTTCATCAGAGCCCAGAGGAACAGGTACCTCCAAAAGTTTCACTACTGTCGTATACCCTTCAGCAGGCAATGCCACGAACGTAAACACGGACCTGACCCTTTTTTGGCACGTCTTAAGAGCCACTACGGTTAACTGCATTGCCGGATTCTCCGATGTGTCCTCAATAGGGCTTTGCAAGTGGGATGATCTTTTACGAATGCCTGACTTTGTGGCACTAACCGCATCTCCCCTAAGGGGCATGCACGAGCCTCCCACCTGGGTGGTCCCCATGATGACTCACTGCACATCTCAGGCAAGTAGTTTGCTTATATATCTTCTAAAGCTCAAACCCTACAGTGGTTTGTGCTCACATATCTTCCCTTGACACCTGCACTAAAAATTGCTTCTAGAGTGCCTGCTATGACTAAGTACCATGCTTCTGATTCGACCTCCTGGAAGGCCTGCTCACACATCTACTGAGGTGGCTCGGAGGGTTCGAGCTCTCTGGAGTCTGTAACAGAGCAGACCTTTTTCTCACTGTGTTCTAACAGCTGGAGAAATGGCAACTTCTAAACTCCCATTTTTCTAGTTATCTAGTATTTTATCCCAATCAACATTCTATAAAGTGTAAGCTGCCCTTGACAGAAGTTTTTCCATCAGCTGTGGAAAACTAGTCCACTCAGAGACTGTAATTAGCTTTCTTTCCAATAATGTTACAGACTTTCAAAAATTCCTCAACTAACAACATGCAAGGAAAAATCTGGGGCTTTTGTTTTAAAAAAATCCAACCTAAGGATTCAATAGAAATCACCCTTTCTTTTTTTTCGGTGTGTGTGCACGAACGACATCCCTTCCCGTTTTCGCCCTGGTTTCTAACCAAGTCCTGGTGTCCTGCTCCACCAGGACTCAGCGCTCCGGGTTCTCTACAGATGGCTGTCCTTCCATACCTCTTTCGTGGGTTTCTACCTCTCCTTTCCGACCCCCACTCAGCTTTACCTGTCAGTCAGATCCTGATTTAACAATATTAACATCAGGTTAAATAAAAAACAAAAATGTAATCCTTTCCCATCACTCTAACATAAATACTTTACTATGTTTCTAAGTCTATATTTACTTTTTCAGATTTGCAATGTTAGGTTCTTTTCTTCTACTATTTTACATGGTGGGTCTCTCCCTACCTTTTTTATAGTCATTTAAAAATGGTTACATAATGTTCTATTTGAAAAGGGGTCACAATCACATATAGTTCTGTTGTTGTAACACTGTGTGAACATCTGTGTGTGTATATTATTTATCTTCCCAATCTCAGTGCTAACAGCTATGTTGGTGGTCAGATGGTACAGAGGTTAGAATGCAAGCTCTAGATCAGTATCCCTTTGAAATTTGGCTTCGCCATTTTACTAGCTAGTGATTCTGGGCAAGCGATTTAATATTTCTGATTTCAAAATCTGTGAAATGGGGAGAGTAATAGTACTTCAGAAGATTGTTATGATTAATATGCAAAGTGCTTGAACGGCTCAAATGAATACTAGCTATTATTACTATGGTAACAGGAGGAGCTCACACTTTCATTATGGTTCCTCCTCTTGCCTCGGAATTATTAAGGTAAGTTCTCAGGAGAGGGACTTGGGTTCAGAAGCTGTTCACATTTCTAGGGACCGGCCTGTTTCCCCGGGGCTTGACTCTGCGGGGCTTAACAGGCTGGCGAGGCTGCTGCCCTGGCTTCGCTCAGAGGGGGAGAAACGTTCGAGCTGTAGTTAAGAATGCAGTTATTGGCAAATGCCTGTTACAAAACTGTTTCATAGTAACGTCTACATCCTCCACCCAAGACCCTTATGCTTTAATACGATTTCTCTCCATTACTTATCATTTCTCCATGGGAGAACCTGATGGTGAAAAGGTGAAAAACTGATCTCGGGAGTCTGCGGTAGGCCGGACGAGACCGATGGCGATAAGTGACCAAAAGGCAGCCCCATCATAAGCCCAGTGTGCCACTTGAGCATCTTCAGCTAAAGCACCGGCACCTTTCCAGCTGTGGTCCCCTGTTGCGTTTTGAAAACTAGACTTGCCCTCCTTGGCGGAGAATGAGTTTGAACTTTAGATCTGCAAGGAAGCTCCAAACCCACGACCCTCGCGGGACTGGGGCAGCAGTGGCCTTTGAGACAAGGATTGCTCCTGAGAGTGCGGCCCTTGGAGAGAGCGTCTCGACAGTACGTGCATAGAAGCTCTGCTCTACTGTACACAATGGGCGAGGGAGACACGAGCAGATCCTGATCCCAAAGGTGGGATCGCACTGTCCTAAAGTACCAGGAGCACTGCACATGTCTTGCAGTGTACTTCTTTGTCCTACAGCTGCCAAAACTTTGTTTTTACAGAGTTAACAATGCTTAAGACAAGCATTCAGGGAAAAAACAGGCAATAAAAACCCCTGAAAGATGTCTAGTTTTTTTACTAGAGTCATAATTTTTCTTCTAAACGTTACCTTTTCTGCCTCCTGGCACAGGATAATGCCCTAATAATATCACCTATATACAGAGAATTATGAAATGTGGTAAGAGTACTTTTCAAGCCCTGCTGGGCACAGACCCAATCGGAAAGGTCCAAGTAACGCAGAAAGCAGATGTAGAACAAGCCCAGGTCTTTGGATGGAGTCAGCCAGCAGTCGTAGACGCACTTCACTGGAGCTCCTCCTTGACGCAGACAAAGCTTTGGGCGATGGGGCGGAGTGATGCTGGCACGACACTGAGACTCTAACAAACATTCACACATCCAGTGACTGCACGCTTTTTTTTTTTTTTTTTAACTTTCTGCCTTTAGTACATAGGAACTTACTCAGTCTCCATGAATGTCGTGGACTGGTCCAGAAAGAGAGATGTGGAGATGGGTGGTCACACTGCCTCCTGCAGCACTGAACATGTGTGGTGTGTGTGTGTGTGTGTGTGTGTGTGTGTGTGTGTGTGTCCCCCACTGAAGCAAAACAACAGGAGCAGAGCAGGCAGCTCTAGGAGAGTTCCAGCTAATGTGCCATGTGCATCAGTCTTCTCAGGAAGGTCCTGGAAGAACAGTTTTTAGACAAATCCCTGAATCATGACCATGAGTGACAGTGTTTTTGCCTTGGGAATGTCTCCTAATTTGGACATCGGTTCTACCCAACCAAAACGTCCCAACCCTTGTCTCTAACATTCACTTTGTGGGAAACCCCCACCATCCTAATTCTCCATAATGGAATTTTTATCAAGTAAATATTAAGTAGTTATTTTAAACCTCTACAGAAAGAAGTCATTGGTTCTTTTATCCTGGCTGGGGGCCTTCTAGGCAAATCTGACTTCCTGGAAACCAGTTGCACTCAATACCAAGGTAAATCCAAATAAATGAAAATGCTTCAACATTTTCAGGAAAAAATGAGAGATTGGGTGGGAAAGGACAGAAGGAAAGGCCTTATGAACAATTTTTTTTTCAACAGAAACTGCATTGTACATTTAAAGAAGAATTTGCTATAAAAAGATAAAGCCTCTTTGAATATATGGAAAGCTCAGACACAAAAGCACTGATTTTTAAAAAGCAATTGCAAAATACGGATTGCATTAACACTGTGATATGGACTTTTACAGAACTGCAAGCATGTACTACATTTGTAGTATGCCCCGGGCCAGCGTGGGGTACATCTGTCACGGGGAGGTACGGGGAGGGAACCCAGCCACATCACCCTGGTATGAAGAGGGTGCCAACAGAAGGACGATGGCATACGAGATGTGACAACTCATGTGCGCAGTTGACCACCTTCTGATAAGCCACCTACCAACTTTCTTAAGAGTATCACAGTGAAGAGGGGTTCACTGTTCAGTTTGTTAGTTTTCATGACGTGTCTTTTGGAGACTGTCTAACGTGGGTTTCTTTTCTGTATTTGGCTCCAATGTCACAGGCAGCTTGCCAGTTGTGCAAGAACCTGAGGACTCTGACAGAAACCATCCTGGATAATTCCGCCTCCGCGGGCTAAGCAACTTGCATCATTAAATAAACCATCCTCTGACTGTATTTATGAAATGTTATGTCTGCCTAGCAATGAGCCACATTATTTAAACATTAAAGTGGAGGCTCATTCAATTTACCGTTGCCTGACAATAGTTTTGTTTTCAGCTGGTCGTACTGAAAATGATCACATGCACTCCGTGGAGAAGGTCATGTTAAGGGGCAGCCACTCTGGTAATTGGAGGGGGAGGGTAGCACCCAATAAACAGACTGGTAGTCAAACAGAATTCTCATGTCAGGTATACAAAAAAAGGGGAAAAATCCAGAAGTTGAAAAGTGTTTCAAATTCTGTTGTCGGTTCTCAAATCCCCTGGGGACTTGTTTTGGGAAAAAGTTGAGCCCACTGGGACAGTGTGCTTCCAAGTACCAGACTGTACATTTCAAATCCCTGCCTAAAGGTAGTTCAACCTTGTTTATATGCAAAAAGGTAACCAAAAAGGCTCTCAAAAGACCCATGATTATTATGATGAGTGCCACATGAGGAAATGCTCTTAGAACCCACCTGGGAGCCTACACAGTTACAGGGTGATGCACGGGCTTTCTGTGCTGAGCACGGAACTGAAAATAAGGCGCAGCCCCTGCAGCCAGTGACTTGTAATCTAGGTGGGAATCAAGCCTAACACACAGGAAAGGTCATTAAACATCAGAAAATGGCATAAAGTTACTTGATTCAAAACAAAGAGAATGGCTTGACTGTACAGTCCCTCCCCCGCCCCCTCCCCCCAAAAGTGATGATCTCAATGTAAAAGGAATCCTGTTTCTTGTGCCCCGTTTGACATTTGGCACAACTTGGAAGAAACCATTTTCTACTGGTTGCAAGGTACAGAGAATCCTAGAATCATTTACATGTGGTTTGGAAATCCAAGTCTTTTTTTCTTTAAATGGGTGGGACCAACAATCTTAAAACCCACTTCAAAAACCAACCAACCAACCAACCAACAGTTAAATGATACAACCATGGACTCCTCTGGAGAAAAAAGGAAACTGTCCAAGCTCCATCTGGGACACCCTGAAATCTATTTCACTCAGGGAACTGGTAAAGCTTATCTCAGACTCACAACATCAAAACAAATGTGTGCTGGGATGCTCTTCCTTCTAAAACTTTCCTTGTTGTGTGCAGGAACAAGCTGAGGAAGTAAAGAAGTCACAGGTGGGTGGATAAGCAGCCCTTCAAAGGATTAATGCTCTGGTGCCCTGAGTGTGCAAAGGATGACACAGGGAAGGGAGGAAAACACGAGGGTCAGGTGGACACGGGGGTTAATGCAGAGGCCCCTCAGGGCAGGGTTTACAGAAATTTTGGAGGGTAAAAAAAGTTCCCTCTTCTTTTCTTTCAATTCTGGTGTTGCCGATGGAAGAAGAAAACTAACTTAACATAAAGGAAGCTCTTTCACAAGGCTGAGTTCCTTGGAATAGTTTACTTCCAGGTCTTTGAGGTTATGCTCCAAACTCGTGCCTGTAGGAATTTCAAGCTCATGTATAGCCACACAAACCGTGTGCTGTGAGGTTTTAGTGTCACAGATGAATGTAGTCTGTCGTATCACATGTCCTTACAGAAAGGGTTTCTGTGAAGTGAATGAGACTCAACTGGATACAAAAAAATTAAAGTGAATCCCTAATCATAATTATCAGCCGTTCAGTTATAAATGGAACTTTGGAGCTATAGCAGCAGAGATACTGAACACCAGTTAAACTTCTGGTTTGTGGCCAGACAGTACTATCTTAGTGAATAACGTAGTGAAATTTATAAAAAACCAATAAACATTCACTGTTGCTTAATATGGTCTAAATACTATGCTAGGTATGAATACAGAAGGATGAGAAGAGTTTCTGCCTTAGAAGACCCTTCAGTTTAATGGACTGACACACGCAAACATGTTAAATGCTGTGATACAGGTGGGTGTCCTCAGGGCACCATGCAAACGGAGGTTAACCCAACTGGATCAGAGCAGACCCTCCCGGGGCCTTGAGCAGTCTTGAAGGGTGAGGTGGGGACAGCCAGATTAAAGGGCACCAAAGGGACCAGAGTAATTGGAAACCACTTAAGAACTGAAGCAGCATGGTGGCTTTGGAATACCGTTTGTAGTTCAGTGTCGCAGGAGAGAAAACAGTATGGTTGGGAGCAGAGGAGGGCAGGATGAAGAACAAGCCAATGTCATTTGAGGAATCCTGGCTTTCTTCAAGGGGTATGTGTGGGGGGCAGGGGCAGGACTTCTAGCAGTAAAGTGACAAAAGGGCCTATAATATTTTACCTAAGTCCTTCTGGCTGCAGTCAAGGACGCCATCTGAGAGAGGAAGGGCTAAAGATAGGGCAGACAACCGGGAAGCCACTGGGATGGCCTAGGTGAGAGATAAGGGGCTCGACTAGACAGAGGTAGCAGGAGGCATGGAGGGGAGACGGTAGATTCTGGAAATAATCAGGGAGAAAATATGCAAGGACTTGTTATGTGAGGGACAATAAATGGAGGGTTTGGGAGAGCCCAGGATATTCAGTCCTGGGTTTCTGTTTTGGGTTCCTGGCTGGATACCGGTTACATTCACACAGGAAAGGAAAACAGGAAGAGGGGCGCGTTAGATGGGAAGCAGGACGAGTCTGATTCTGCAGTAGGTGGATGCAAGGTGACTGAGGCCTGGCAGCCTGAAACTCAGGGGAAGGCCGGGATCAGAGATGAATGTCTGAGTCACCCGAATGTAAGTAAGAGTAGAAACCTTGAGAGTGGATGAAATCTAGCAGAATCATGAGCCAAAAATGGAATTCAGGGAAACGCTAATAATTAAGGAGTAGATAAAAAGAAAACAAACTGACAAAAGACAGGGATTAACATAAAACTGGGAAGAAACTAGAGACAGGTCAAACATCAGTCAAAAGGAGGACACACTTCAAGGATGGGTGAGGGACCAGTAGCACCAAACGCAGCAGACACACCAACCGTGGAAAAGTCAGGAAAGTCCCCAGGCTTAATCATCAGGAGGTTCGGAGTGTTCAGAGCTGAATCGTGTTCCTTTTATGTATCCACAAAAAAAGTTGGAGTTCTAACTCTCAGTACCTCAGAATGTGACCTTAACGGTGCGGGAGGCCGAGACAGCCACCAACAAGCCAAGGAGCCAGGCTGGAACAGGTCTTCCTTTGCGGCCCTCAGAAGGAGCCAGCCCTGCTGGTTCCTGGGTCTTGGATCCCTAGTCTCCAGAACTCCGAGACAATGCATTTCTACTGCTTAGGCCACCCAGTCTGTGGTACTTGGTCACGGCAGCCCTAGCAGACTAAGGCCATGAGTTTACCTCAAGGAATTTCAGTAGTACACTCCGGGGGGGCGGGGGGGGTGGGAGTCAGATTGGAGAAAGCTGAGGTATGCATGAGAAGTGAGGAAGTGGCTTACCATTTTCCGAGGTTTATGTGAGAAAGAGCTAGAGCGTACTTAGTTTAATTTAGATTCAAGAGCACTGAGACCAGAACAATCCCCAACACAAATGGACAGATTCTTCTATAAAATTATTAAAATGTATTTACATAAAATAGTTCATAGTTTTGTGCTTTTAAAATGTCTATTGTAGTTATGATCACAATTTTTGTCCCTAGTAGTATTTGTGCATTTTTTCCCATTTCTCCACTAAGTAGTTTTGCCAGAGATCTGTTATTAATTAAAAATAAAGGTCTTTTGGTTATATTGAAAAAAAGAATAAAAGCAAAAGACAAACTGAAATTAGAGGGAGGGGATAACTGACAGGGTGAGGCCCTGAGAGGATGGGATCAAGGGCATAGCTTTGAACCCCTGGTCCTTGAGACTTTGTGTGGGGGTGGGAGGGGATGGGGGAGGTCTTTTGTTGGGAGGAAGCAGGAAATTTGATGATGGTGTTTCCACTTGGTGATTTCAATTATATTCATCAAATAGGAAGTGAAGTTATCTGCTTAGAGTGGAGGGTGGGGTGGGGAAGGGACTGAGCAGGATGGTGAAAACTGAGCAGAACTGCTTCTGGGATGGGTGAGGAAGCTGAGTAAGGACCAGGGACACTGAGGGTCTGGTCAAGCTGGAGACAGCCCTTCCCTGCCTGGATGTGGCAGGAGCAGTAAAGGCGGACTGCGGTAGGATTAATCCAAGTTCAGCATTCTGCCAAGTCCATGTGACCAAGGGATGGAGTACAAGGAAATTGAGGATGCTGCTAAAGAAATGGTTTTAGTATTCAAAAAAATGGAAAGCACAGCCCCGGTCAGGTAGCCCAGGTGGTTAGAGCATCATCCTGATACACCAAGGTTGTGGGTTCAATCCCCGGTGAGGGTACAAACAAGAATGCATAGATAAGTGGAAGAACAAACTGATGTCTGTCTCTGTCTCTCTCACTCTCTCCTCCCCGCCCAACCCCCTGCAAATCAATCAATTAAAAAAAAATGAAAATGGTCTTCATTTTCATATATATAAAAATGAAGACCAGATGGGATGGCAAAAAAGGACCAATAAAAAATAAAAATGGAAGAATCTCTTTGTATTTCAGATCAAGCTGAATGGGAGTTATCAAGTGTGATGCTGGAATGAAAAACTACGGAGGTGCAGTGTTACTGGTCATGACAACACAAGGCAGTGCAACCGGAGGAAGTGGGGAGAAAGGCCTTAGGAGTTGAGGTCTGGACGCTGTAAGAGGGTGGGGTGGGGGTTGGTAACCAAGGCAGGAGCTGGGTTGGAAAGTATCAAAGTCCTCAGCGATGTGACTGAATGACAGATTTGTTGAGGATGGTGATAAGGTGGATTAGAGAACAGCTTAAATATCAAAGGAAGAGATGTCTTACGGCTTTACAAGTCAGATCCTTACCAAAGGGTTTCCAATCACATTTAAACACCCAACATCTGGAGAGAGATGAATTATTAAGTCCTATTTGTAGATCAAAAGAAATAAACTGTAAAGCGCTAAATGAATCTTTTTTTTTTGGTTCTTTGATATGAGTCCTCATGTGCTAAAATTACACACATATTATATAAAAAAAGACTACTGATAAAATTTTAGACAAACAGCATACCAGAAACTCCAGGTGGTGTCTTAATGAATTTCCCATTAAAATGACCAATAACGGCTTCACACTTTTCTGTTGATTCCATTCTATATTTATAAAAAACAAAACAAAACAAATATTTAGAGATCTCTAAGTTTTCATTTTTTTCTGGGCATGTGAATACATTCTTACAGGTTTAGTGACTACAAATGAAACCCAGCAAGAATGTGAATCAGAAGAAGTGGGTTTAATCCTATCTTTAATCTAACTGTTGCTTGCATACTTCCATAGTAAAATAAATGTTAACGACTATATTCGGAATCATAAAAGAAGTAAATTACATCTCAAATGTACAATTTTTATCTACTTGTTGGAAAACTGATAATCAATACGCAATAGCTTTGTTACTCATGATATTAAATTAAACACAAAAAATAGTTTAAAACATTAGTGTATTTACTGTGCTAGAATATTTTGAAGATGGTCTTTTCTTTTACACAGTCACGAAATGAAATACTCAAAAGCTGTGATAAGAACTACTGTCAATCAGAAGATGTAGTACCTTATATGGTTTTTACATTTGCTTCAAGTTTAACATTAAATTTAAGTAAATTATGTACCTTCCTTTTAATCTTGGCTTTGGAGGGGTAAATTAAAGGATGGAGCCTAACTTTACAATTTATTCTACATCTGCAGGGGGTTAAAAACATTTGAGAAACATTCCAGGGGAATTAAATTATTTTGACTTATTTTTCTTTAATGGAAGAAACACTGAATTATCTATTCACAACGTGCTACACTCCTCGGCGACCCAGGGTAGCACACAGGTTTTAATAGGTAACAATAGATTTAAAAAGCAGTAAAATTTAATTGGATTCCATCTTTAGATATAGAAATAAAACTACTTAATCTGCTTTCAGAACGCCCACAAAGGTGCCAAGCTTTAGATGGCACTGAGCTTTTCCTTGCTTTGCTTGGATCCTTTTAACCAATCAAGGGCGCGCCGGGGACGCTAGCCTTGGCGCCTTCGGCTGCAGACCATCTTGGTTGCATCGTAAATTATCTGGCCTGACAGAGAGGGCAGCTGACTACAAGCCAGAAGCCTCTGCCTCATTACTTGGCAGCCCATTGACAATGAAAAAGTCCCTTCTTTGCCTCAATTTTCTTATATGTAAAATAGTAAACAGCGTTTGCTATGTTATCTCATACTCTGTGGTAGTACAATGATTGACCTCAAATAGGATAACGTATATAAAAAGCAACATGTCAGCAATTTTTCCTCCAAAAACTAAAATCAGTACTTTAAGTCATGTAGACATTATCTGTTACCGCACAGTACTAACAGATTCCTAAATAATGTACTACATAAAATAACTTCTCAGGTTAAAACTACATAACAAATCAAAGGTCTTCTAATTAAGATTTTTCCTTTAGAAACCAAATTAACCACGACCCTGGTATCCTTTTTAGGGAGGAACGGACAAAAGTAAGATAAATGGAGTGATGGCACTTTAGATCCATCTGTTAACATTTTACTTAAGAAAATAATCTGAAGCAAAACTGTACATTACCATTGGGGGAACAACGGATGATTAGACAGGTGTCATATCATTATCTTACTTTTCTCAAAGTTTGAAGTATTTTATTTAAAAAGGTAATTTACTGACTTTATTGATGATGACTCCAACTTCCATCTAATGAGAAAAGCCATACTGATATCTGTACGAAATTCAGGAGTTGAAGATTGTTATTTTGAAGATGTTATAGGTATCCTGATTTATTTACTAAAATATTAAGGGTACCTACTTTCAGAATTATTGCTCGTGTAACATTTCCTTGCCCTGAGCCAGTAAAGAGTAGTGACCTCAGGTTCAAGAATACTAATGGACTTCCAAAAGATTTGGGACAATGCAAACCAATATTTAGGCATATTTTAAGTTCATGGTGCAACTAGTTCCCATAATTATGGCTTAAAATCTCTTCTTGCTCAATATTTATTTTTCGGGAAATTTAGCAGAGTTATTGTTGTTAGCATAATAAAGGTAGGAAAGCTTACTTACCTAGCAAAGCCCACACCACGACTTGTACCACTGGAATCACGTAGTATCCTTGTAGAAATGACCTGTCCAAATGGCTTCAGCATATTTTCAAGTTCTTGCTCATCCATGGACAGTGGCAAATTAGAAATATACAAGTTGGTCGGATCTTGTTCTTGTTGCTAAAACAGAACAGAGTTATCCATTAATTTCCAGTAGAAGGTGGGATATGTTGACCCATCTCCTTTCATTTAGCCACTCTCTTTGCTCAGTCTTTATGAGCATTACTAGTAAGATCACGGGAACTACAGAACACACAAGTCACCTTGGACTCTTGCAAACAGGATCTGAAGTGTGGGCCGTCTGTGCAGGTCAGACATGACCTGACCGCGCCTTTCTCAGCAGACCTGGGAGTGTAACCGCTGGCGAGGGCCGCAGAGTCGGAGAGGATCCCCTCGCAGAGCCACAACTCCCAGCTGCCTGCAGTCTTCCCCAAAATAACCAACCTCTTTCTCTACTACTATTTTTAGGAGTCTGTTGCAGGCACACTGTTGTGCAGAAGGCTGTCACTGTTAATAATTCAATCCAGAGGCACATGTGGGATTCAGGACCAAGTCATCTAAAGCCCGGTGTGGATCTGCCCAAAATCCCCTCCTCTGCTCTATGGCACAGTCTGTACTGTTTTTGAGTTGTGATCACTTGGTTAAAGAAGAGCTCCTAAATTAACACGAAACAAAAAAGCTCAAAGTCATACAAAATGATCAGCTCCAGAGCAGATGGGGGAGGGGAGTTTTGCTAAATCCTTGCTACTCAAAGAGTGACCCCGGGGCCAGCAGTGACAGAATTGCCCGCTTGCATATTAGAAATGCCGAAGCTCAGGCCCTATCCCAGACCTACAGAATCAAAAGCTGCATTTTCACAAGATTTCCAGATGATTTATCTGCATATGAAAATTCAAGAAGCAATAATTACGTCATTTCCCACTCATCCTTCCTTTGTTGAGGTAGAATCAGCTAAAACCAAAGAGAGCAGAATTTTCTGAGAACCAGTAACTGTTAGGAATATTTACAAAGTGTATGGTACTCAAATCATCAGGGGAAAAACCTACAAGAATACTTTCTGACCAAGTCAAAATTCACCTCTGGAATTGTGAGATTAGGGTAGCCTTGACTTTAATTTTAAATCAGGTTTTCCTTTGATCTTATTAACCAACTGTATCTTCATATACTAAACTATGCAAGCTTATAATACTTCTTTAATAAGCACTATTAGTAAAGTCATTAATTGATCTTTTAGCTTTAGGCAACAAAACAGCACACTCATCATATTTCAGATTTCCAAAATGCACAGTGCTTTAAAAATATATGTAAAGCATATGCACACTTGAATTTGCACCAAGTCTCTATTTTCAAATGTATCCTAGCAGTAATGAGACCTAAGTGAATCTTTTCCTTTTATATACTCCTCGTGTAAAAGTAAACATTGATTTTTCTGGTAAGACTTAAAATAACAATCTGCTATCCTAGAAAATGAAAAATACTCTGGCATTCCCAAGAATTAAAGGTATCAAAGACCGAGGAACTATGAGCAGAAAGTACTGTCCCTGGGACTTCCTGGTTCTGATCGGGCAGCAGCATGGAACTGGGCTGGTTCTGAAGGTACAGAGTATGCTCCCAGCCTGGGGGCCCCAGGCTCTCGGCGTGTGTCAGGGTCCAAGAAAACACTGAAAATTTTCAAATGCTCAATAACAAGCTGAACAGTCACCCTCATTAATCCTTCCACAGACTAAATAAAATGGCAACCATCTTTGCTTTTAGCCGAAATTAGATAAATTTGGTGTGGTACACTGAGTAAAACCTCCTAATGCCAATTATACAAAGTGTATCTTTAAGTGTAAAAAATTGAAAGTGATTTTTTAAATAAATGCATGACAATAATAGATAAAAAATTTCAAAATATCAGGAGAAGCTAAATGGTCTTATGTATTAAAGTTTTCAAATTCTCCTGAGGTGGATGGGATGTGAGGTAAAATCCTGTTTCTACTTCACTCACCACCTCCACCAATTTCACCCAATTAATCACTCAGTTCCATTTCATGTTGGCTGTAACCTCCCAAATCCTCAAACTTTCCTGCAGTGCGAAAGACTGTATTTGTTCCTGTGGCAGAAGTCTGGTCTTTAATTGGCCAACACAGATGGGGTCCTTTTGTCTGGAGGTGGGTACTTAGGGGCCCCGTAGTGTAATACAGCTAACTGACACTGGCAGTGCATCTCACACATCTCAAACCCATTATAAACGACGACCCCAGGCCTGTCTTCCAGCAGTTCAGTCGGGGAGACAAAAACACATTTTATGAATACTACGATACAGATTTGTACAAATGACAGTGGGAGGACAGAGAGGGGAACTTGTTTTGGGGAGATTAGGGAAGACTTTTCAGAAGGCATGACACTGAGTTGAAATCTGAGAAACAAGCAGAAGTCACGAGGCCAAACCCAGATTGTGAAAGGCTACCTAAGGAGTTGGATTTTATTTTGTCAGTCACTGCTACTTAAACTTTTCCACTTAAGCAATGCTAACAGCAGGGAGGATGGCTATGTATCCTCAAGAGTCTATAGGCAAAGGCCAAAGTAGCTCTGTTAAGAACTGCAGTTTCCTTGAAGCTTTGTGCTTTATCTAAAAAAAAAAAAGGGTGGGGGGGGGTGGGGTGGCGGGGTGTGTGTAAATTTTGCAATCTACTGCTTAACTATTCAAGTTTGTTGCAATATAGAAATAATATTTCTGTCCTAATACTTTCAAGTAATGCTCACACTCCAGAGAGATAAGCCATGTTTATCCTGTGATCTCATGAACTCTGGTGGGTGAGGGGGGAGGGGGGGAAGGAGGAACTGCAGTTAGAAAGCCACACCCTGAAAATGGGGAGCTTCTGGAGGCACAGAGTAATATGATTAAACCTATCTAATTAGAAAGATTTCTGAATCATGCTTAGTCAGATTCAGAATAAAGCTGGGAACCCCGTAATTGAAGAGCATTAAAACACTCCTTGGGCAAAGATATGGCATAAAAATGTTACATAAGAAACATATATCATAAATATTGTATGCTTTCATTTTAAGTTACAATTATAATAATCTAAATGACTAATATTTAAGAATTTCATAGGAGAATTTGTCATATGTGAAAATATAATTAAAAGGATTGCTAATGTAGGTACTAACTACTTTCTAAGTCTGTTTCAGAATTACTTCTACTATTAAAATATTAATAAAAATGTCTTTAAAAATCTTCATTCAACTTGAAAGTTTACCAATGAAGAAAAATATGTGCTAAAATCAGAATCCAGAAAGAAACTGAGCTCTTAACCCAGTCTTTGATAGTGACACAGAGCAGACTAAATACAAGTAAATATTTTCTATGATTTTAATGTATTTGTTTTCAATAGCAACAACTCAATTAGGTTTCTTCTTTTGAATGACCCTCAGAACTAATGTCATTTATTTTTCTTTTCAAATGGTCAACTTATTCTGGAATGCTGTACACACAGTTGCAATAATTAAAAAAAAAAAGAAAAAAGAAAAGAAAAGAAAACAAAAGAAAACAAAAGAAAAAAAAGATACTCCAAGCTGGAAGCATTGGCCACAGAAATATTTAATCCTCAAAGTGTCCATGCATACTAATTACCATGCATTCATAGTGAACAAAATATATTATACTTGTAGTAAGTGGAGGGTGGGTCTTGAATGAGGGTAATTTAGTTTCCTTAAAATCAGTGACAAGCATAACTATTTTATTACATACAATGCTATGTCTGAAAAAACAATTCTTCTGTAAATTATGGGTGGCCAAACATAAAAATGGGGCCAACAGGCCTCTTTATATCCATGGAAAGGCTTCAATGGCTTCTCTAACAAGTACAAAACGAGATTCCACATTGGCCGTGAGAGGGATAAATGGCTACTAATGTTCACTTGAGGAGAAAAGTGGGACTCGACGGTCCCGCGTGGTGTAAAGCACTCAGTCATCATCTGAAAGAAATTAACAAAAACCTCCCCGTGCGTGTGGAATGGTTCCTAAAATGCAAGAAAGGGGCTTGGCAGGAAGACCAGACATCTGTTTTCCCTTGTACTGAATAGGTTCACCAACCAGCAGATCTCACTGCTTACTGGCTTGTGAATGCAAACTGCCTGAAGCCTGGTAGGCCTCTGTGAGGAAGCGGAATTCAATTCCTGCTCCTCTAACTGCCTATTTACAGGGGGGGGGTGGGGGGTGGGAGGCGGTGGGGTGGGGGGGGGTAGTGCAAGCTTACCACCAGCCAAATAACAGGACGATCTGCTGACCCCTGGCAGGCCCAAAGGGCTCTGCCGAAAGGCTCACACAAGTCACTCTATTAACTAATGTCACTAATGCTGATTTGAGTTTTGCATCTTTTTAGCTTATCTGAGGTTTTCTCCTCTTTTCATAGATTCCAAGTCTTTTATTTTAAAAATGCACACATTTGAAACAAATGCCCCGTGTAACATAAACAGGATAGGTCTTGAGACCTTGGAAAGGAAACCTTTTGCTAAGTTTCATCAGGTATTCCATGGACAGAGCTCAATGAATATTTTTAAATGTCCCATTCTTCATTCTCAGTATCTGCCACTTAATTGGCTTTTTTGATCATTAAAATAACAAATATTTAATAGCTACTATGCCAGATACCAGGTAAGGCACTGGGAATTAAAACACGAATAAAAAACAATCACTGTTGTCTAATGCTTGTTATTGGTAGTTTGGCATTAAGTTTTGAATGTGTGTAGAGTTCTTTTTCAACCCAGGCAAGCCAATGTGTCAAACAACATATTCTCACTAGCCCCCTGGACTCCTCTAGTAGCATGCCCCTTAATTTTTTCTGATTACGTAAGGAAGCAAGTGTTTAATACATGGCAATGTGAATTTTCAAAACCTTTTGTATCCTGATAACTCACTAGAGGAAAGCGGATGGTGATAGGTCCCTTATTACCCAACCATGGGGGCCAAATCTAAACTTTTAAAAATTGTCTCCGAAGTGTGTGTCAGGTGTTCTTTACTCAGGCAACATGAAGAGCTTAAGTCAACCCCAGATACTCAAATCCATGGTTCTATGGTATAGAACAATGGACTCCAGCATTTAAAATTACTTCTGTAGCTTTAATGATGTAACACCAAAAAAAAAATCAGATCCTGGAAACTCAGTCATTCTACAAAGACCTAAAGAAATTCATAAGGTGCAGAATGTTGGCACGGCACCAGGGTCTCTGAACCTGTGTGCTGTTCTTTCCCTAAAAACGATGCTGGGAAGGATCCTTTTTTCTAGACTATTTACAGCACCAAGCCTCCTGAGAAGGTCTCTGAACAGTGCTCATTATCAACTCAGGAGAAAGCTGGCGTACCAAGTGCATGGTTGACATGACATGTACTACTGCCAATCCACATCCAGTCCAGTTTTGACTAAATGCATCGTAAAGAACTCTTCAAAACAGAGTATATTTAATAAACTATGCTGCTTAATAATACAGACACAGAAAAGATGCCTAGATAAATGTATGTGGGGCCATTCTAAGTAAGGCTTCTACATGTGTAGCAGGTTGTTAAAATAGGTCTTTCTGCATTTCAGCAGAGGACACAAAACAATGGGTGTCAGGCACTCCCATCTGCAGTGAGAGCGCAGACTACCTAAACAGAGTCTGAGCAGGAGCTGGCAGAGAAGTGGCTTGGGATGCTTGGCTGACAACCCACCTCCTGTCTGCCTCTGAGACTGGAAAGGCTGAGAATGAATGTGGCCGTGGAGAGAAACACAGATATGGCCTGAGTCTCGGCATGGGGCTGCTTCCCTATCACCAGCAGTCAAGCAAGAGGGCGTCAACAGGCCACTGAGAGGCTTCCTCTGTGTTCCGTGGGTTATGGTATGGTGGATACAATGGATCAATGTCCGACTTAAACCTGAGGAAGCTAAAAGGGAAAAGGCTGGTTGAAAGGCCCTAATAAATGTCCGATGGGAAGTTAACTACCATCATATGGATAGCTAGCAAAAACGTAGGTCAGGTGTGAGCACATAAGGTAGAATTGCCGGCCGAGGGTTGTGGTAGATCCTCCCAAGAAGGCTGTCTTGAAGGGCAGTGATGTCCCAGTAGAGAGGGGCTGTAGGAGGCTGAAGACATTATTCTCTAGCTTCAAGGGACCATAGAAAAAAGATCAACTGGGGTGGTGATGGTGGTAAGGGATCTCTGAAAAGCTCCCAAAGCGTTCTCTGAGGGAGGAATGAATGCTCAGGAGAGGTGTTCTGTCTGGCTGGAGAAACCCACACCAGCTTACACTGCAGTTTGGGTCAGGAAGTTTCCCCATCCTTTACCAATGCTCCAACCCTGGAGGGGATAAGGGATCCATCACTGTCCACTTCCCTCTAGTGAATTAATCAATATACATAAGGTTTTGAAAATTCACATTGCTACATATACGACCATAGCTTGGGAGGTAATGGAAGAGTGGGAAAAGCACAAGTTTGGGAAACAGGAAAGAAACTAACTACATTCCCATCCCACTATAGGTTTGCTGCTTAGAGCAGACCTTCGCTAGGGGAAGGAAGAAGCTTTACCATTATACGATACTCAAAATTCTGTCAAATAAATGAACTGGACATTTAAATTACAGGCATCACACACTTAACATCAGTAGTGTGTTCTTGAAAATCAGACATTCAGCATCAAAATGTGAACTAGAAGTCTGTTTTACATTTCAAATAGGAAAAAATTATAATGTATAACACATTAATTACAATTCCCAATTTCCTAAAAGGTAACTAAATACATTTGTTACATTTCTCTGAGTATGTATACACACAGGTAATAAGTGGTTATGTTGGAATATAACCTTTAAAACATCCCTTCCTGACTAGCAAGTAATCAATATGGTTGTTAGCAGACAACTGCTTTGTAAACTGATTTCTTTCAGAATCAGCAACATCTAAGACACACATCCCGCTAGCTGACTCAGCAGTTTCAAAACATCCACACATGACTTTGGCACTCCACGCATCGTACTGGTAAGGTAACAGGGGCCCCCAGCTATGACCCGTTAGGAACCGGGCTGCCCAGCACGAGGTGAGCGTGTGCCAGCGAGGGAAGCTTCAGCTTTGTATGGACTGCATATCGCTCACATTACTGCTTGAGTTCCGGCCCCTGCACCTGTCTGTGAAAAAACTGTCTTCCACAAACCGGTTCCCAGTGCTAAAAAGGTTGGGGACCACTGATGTGACTCCCCATACAACATATTGTTTAAATTATTGTATTGAGATTGGTATAAATACATATAGAAATAGTTGAAATGTACTGAAAGATAATTATGTTCCATGAAGTTTGTATATTAAAAATCAAGAAGCATTCTACCAAAAAAAAAAAAAAAAAACAGAAATGCCTGAAATGAGAGAAACAACTGAAGGGACTTTCTAAAATCATGACAGTGTCCAGAGAAGTCATGGGACCCGCCCTGGGTTTGATCCACAAGAGAGGGAAGCAGGAGCTTCACAGTGTGAGTTAAAGTAAATGGAGTAGAGGAACAATTAAACATTCTATAAACCATTATACAACACAGGTATTACATATTCACAATTAAATAATTTGAAGTCCCATAATCACTGTTTCTAACAATGTCACAGGAAATTGCTCTATGTTATGGACAAATAATCTGAAAACCATGGTACTTAATATTTACAGCTTGTTTATTTTAACTTCTTACTCTGGAGTTCGAGAAAATCCAAAATAAGTCCCACTCAAACCAAAGCTTTAAAAATATTAAATGCTTTAGAAAGTGGTGCCTTTCCTTAATTCCTAAAATCTTTATTTATGTTGCTTCTTTTAGTCAAGGTAAAGCTCTATCCTGGTAGCTGCATATATGTCCTTCAGTATCCTTAAGTTCTTAGCATATAACTTATCTCTTTACCAGAGTCCTTGAACTTCCTAAATCCTCTTTCCTTATAGAAATGTGAATCTTCTTTGGGGAATGATGGCATGCTGCTATTCAGAAGTAGCAGAGGACAGCACAAAATTCCTTTCCTCGGTACTTCTAGAAGTCAGGTAATATAAAGTTATTGATCTTCGGAAAAGAATGTATAAAACGTCAGACTGCCGAGTTTCGGACCTGAAAATATTTTTCACAGCAATTCCAGGACCAAAAATGGAAAAAATGTACATAATTATACGAATGTACAATAAGTGCACTACAGATGCTATGTATGATATAACCCAAACTTACACTTAGGTGATAAAGACTAGGGCATAAATGTCATTTCTGCAATATATATGCCTCATCTAGACAAAAGAGTACATTTATATCTCATAAATAACCAATGTCTAAAAATGTCTGACTTTTGTACAGATTCAGAAGAGCAACTACAGCTTATACTGCATTCGAACAACTATTGAGGATGTGGAGTTATGGGACAAGACTCCAGAAGTAACTGTGGCTAGCTGGGATGGACAGAAGAAATGCGAATGATTATAGGAAAAGCAATGTGTCAGACTTAGAACCTAAGTCAGGGACCAGAGAAGCGATTACTGGTTCTCAACTCACCTTTGCCATTTGAGCTTGAACCCCACTCGCCTTCAGGGCAGACACAGCTTTCTGAGCAGCTGCAGGACTGTCAAAGTCGACAAAACCATAACCTGAAATGCACAATACACTTTGTTTTTAAGCCATTATTTTATAATTACGGAGAAAAGGAAAGAAGGACTCCACCTGGTTTCTGAGGCAGGGAACAACAAACGAAAACCCTGTGGATCTGACAGGTTCCAAGCTTTTAGAGCAGCAAGAAGCAGGTGGCCTCCTCAGGCTGCCCTGCCCTGGGGTCCGTCACAGATGGGCAAGGTGAGATTCCCTTAAAAGTGAAGAACCAACTGTGCCCCTTGTCAGATCTTTTTCTCAGGTGTCTTGTATTTACTGACAAAAATGACATCTAAGTTACCAACCAAGGTTAAAAGGAAAAAAAAAATCAATTTCAGAGAAATAGCACTTTTAATGTTTTGGTAAGAAAGATGAAGCCATTCTATGGAACTTACAAATAACACAAACAAAATTATGTTTATTCTGCAGACTAAACTTTATTATTCAAATAAATTAAGTTCCACCATTAAAGACACAAAATATAAAAATATTATTTATTTACCTAAAATACAACTCATGATGATCTCCCTTCAAAATAAAGGGAGGAAAACATGCCGCTAGATACCCAAAATAGCTGTTTCCATAGCTCATGTTGTAAAATCGAAAATATAACAAAACAAATAAATAATCAAATAATCTAAGAAAGGCCCTGGTTCAAAGCTTATTTACCCAGAGCTTTACAAACAGTTTTAACAAGCCGGTCGGCTATTTTCCCTGGCGACGACATACCAAAACCAGGAAATTAAAAAAAAG
This sequence comes from Mormoops blainvillei, assembly GCA_004026545.1. Classification (NCBI taxonomy): domain Eukaryota; kingdom Metazoa; phylum Chordata; class Mammalia; order Chiroptera; family Mormoopidae; genus Mormoops; species Mormoops blainvillei. The sequence continues at coordinate 179,630 of PVJD01001670.1, forward strand.
AAGGGGGGGCGGGGTTGAGCATAGGGCTGCTACAAAATAAGCACATGGATGGTATCTAGCAGTGAAAGCTAAAAACGAGCAGTAAAAAAGGAAAACTATACAAAAAACAGGACTTAGGATGCTTAACAGCAACATTCCCTTCATCAACTGATCTGAGCATCACTGTATTAAAATAGGTAATTAATGATTTTTCACTGTCATCACTTAAGTTATTGAGAAAAGGTTAAATTATTTTTAGTGAGGTGTTTAAAAGAGCAGGGTAACAGGCAAAAATACCAACAGAGGTTTTCTAGAAACTCGAACCTACTTTTAAATTAATTTAAAAATTTTTGTTTACTGATATATATGTATTTTTTTGGTTAGAGAGAAGGGAGGGAGAGAAACATCAATTTGTTGTTCCACTTATTCATGCATTCATTGGTTGATTCTTGCACGTGTCCTGACCGGGGATTGAACCCACAGCCTTGGCGTATTGGGGTGATGCTCTAACTAACTGAGCTACACAGCCAGGACTTAAATTAATTATAAGTAATAAGAACATTTTGAAAAAGAAAAGCAATGTTTGGAGGTTGCATTGAAGAGGGGCTAGCCCCATCATTTATTTACACATAGTATAAAGATACAGTATTTAGAGCATAAGATACTTGTGTCAAAAAAGACATATACGAGGAGACCCAAAACCCTTGAAGTTTATTTACAAAAATTGTGTATTTATTTACATGTTTAAACTTCAGTCACCTTCAAAGTACTCTCCATTTGATGCAATATACCTATGAGATGTCTTTTCCACTGCTCAAAACCGTTTTTGAACTCGATTTTGATGCCTTTTAGTGTTTCTGCCATTTTTTGTTTCTCCTCTTCCACACTGGCAAAATGTTTCCCTTGAGGACTTTTTTCATTAAGGGGAAACAAAAAAAAGTCATTCCAAGTGAGATCAGATGAATAGGGAGAGTGATGCAAGGGGGTCATGCCATTTTTGGTCAAAAAACTGAACACTTGGTGTGGTGTGGGCAGGTGTAAATCACCCACCATGAAATGGGCAATACACTGAGAGGAGTCTTCAAAAAAAAAAAAAAAAGAAAGAAAGAAAGAAAAAACAAACTGAATGCAGCCTCTCCTGACAACACCAGCTGGTACACTGATGCAGATGGGTTCCTAGAAAACTCACCTAGTGGGAGAAGCCTGTACTACAAGGGGCCCGCCCTCCAGAAGATAATTCCTTTTTTTTTTTGAGAGTCCCCCCTCGTATATCAACAAGACTAAAGAGAAGGCTTGGATACAGTTTGAAGGTCAGCGTGCAACACTAGCACCCAAAATACTCACTGGTAACAAAATAAGTAGTAATGAAACGAAGTAGAAAACCTAGTAGAGAAATAAATGTTTTAGGCAAGATGAATGTTAAAGCTGAAACAAGAGGCACCTTCCTTCTATTACTTGGAATTGGATTGAAATAAGGCTTAATTTGATTTAGGCAGAAATAGCCAGGTTGAAAAGAAAAAGAGGCTGACCCAGGTGAAGGAGAATGTTACTCAACTGCCCAGATAGAAATTAGGTTAAACATATCTTTAGGTGTTTTTAGAAATCATCTGTTAGTGCAACCCTCTCTGGAGACACACACACACACTCACTGTCTAACCTTCATCCATATTTTATTACCAAACGCAATTTTAGCAGGTCGTAAATGAACACTATACTACACTGAAATGATTTAACTCTTGCTGGTGGATATTTAAGTCCCCTCCCTCCAATTTTGTTATTGTCAATACATTACAATAAACAGAAGATCTCAATTTTGATGTTACTGATGTTATTGTAGTTGAAGTTATCTGCTCAGGTACTGTTAGAATTATTTTATATATTTTTAAAATAAAATGTTTACTGATTTTTAGAGAGGGAGAGAAACTTTAATGTGAGAGAGAAACATCGACTGGTTGCCTCCCGTAAGTGCCCTGTCTAGAGAGCGAAGCCATGACCTTTTGGTGAATAGGACAACGCTCCAACCAACCGAGCCACACTGGCCAGGGTTATCTGTTATTTTTTTATTAGGAAAAATCCATAACGGTTGCATTTTAGTTCATTGTTTACATCCTGTTTTGGCCTTTCCAACCACATTCCAATTGTTCTGTAAATATTTGCTGGAAACTAATATAACAGGTAAGCATGCAAGTCTGTGCTTTCGTTTTCTCTTATAATACTCTCAATTAAATGTAAGAACATATAACTTTGATTTATATAGGCTCTATGGGTTTCATTATATAAACATATATATAAAGACATTCTGAAGGTGTGATTTCACTAAATAACAGAGCCCTCTCTCCGGATTCCCAGGGGTATTCTCTTCAGGTCTCAGGACGGAGAACAGCTACGGTGCTCTGGCTTCCCGGACCTTCCCCCACCTTGTGGTAACGAATCACGGGAATAGCTGTGTTTTCCACTTTGGCATGGTGTCTAGGAAGCACAGGGCCACTTCTGCAGCGACCTACGGTTTCCTGTTCTTATCCCTATTTTTCCTTTGGTCTGATTTGTGTGCACTCATTTTTACTAGTGTGTGTGTGCGCGCGTGCACACGTGCACACAGGCCTGTGCATGCATGTTCTGGTCTTACATGCAACTAGTAAACATTAATAATCAATCAGTATTACAATCAATACTTTGTAAATTTTTTTTTGGGGGGGTGGGTTCCTGAACATGCCATATATACTTGTATAGTAGTCCCTCTTTACCTGCAGTTTCATTTTCCTTGCTTTCAGTTACACATGGTTAAGCGTGTCTAAAAACATTAAATGTAAAGTTCCAGAAATAAACAATTCATACGTTTTAAACCACAAGCTGTTCTGAGTAACATGACGAAATCTCATGCTGTCTTGCTCTATGCTGCCAGGGCCGTGAATCATCTCTTTGTCCAGCGTATCCATGGTGTGTATCCTACCTACCTGTCTCAAGTTATTAGACTGATTAGAGAGAGAGCACACTCACATAACTTTTATTACAGTATATTATTATAAATGTTTATTATTATTAGTTGATGTTAATCTTACTGTGCCTAACTTATAAATTAAACTATATCAAAGGTATGTATGTACAGGAAAAACATAGTATACACAGGGTTCAGTACTATCCGCAGTTTCAGGAGTCCACTTAGGGGTCTTGGAATATATCTCCCATGGGTAAAGGACAACTATTGTATGAGTGTCGAAAATGTTTAAATACTTGTTGTTGGCTAAAAATGGATAAAAACTTAAATGTAACCACTGAATCATGAATTTTTATATTTAATAACTAAAGTACATGCTATTCAGAGCAATGTTTCCCCTCAGTTTAACTTTTTCTTTTGAGTAGAGGCTCTAAAACATGTTTTCTAACAAAAAATGATCTGTAATTTCTAAGGTCTCTAACTTCCATATATAAAATTCTTTGATCTGTTCAATCTCAAAAAATTAGTATACAACACAAGCACTTATACTAATACTCTTATGCATTATACTAATAATGTATTATCAATATTCATCCTTCTATCCACCTGGCTACCTTCTCAACTTATCTATGACATGGTTAACATCTTATCTGTCTTCATTATGAGCTACATGTTGTGTTCTAAAACATTTTTTTTCAGAGGGCTCTTACATTCTTGCTCCCAAGATATTATACACCCATTCTCCCTCCTCACTGACCGACAAACCCACCAGATACCTGTGGACCTCTATTTATGAGGCCTGTGTGAGACAGAGTCCCGAAAGCTTTATATTATCTTCCCCCTGCCCCCCTCACAAGGCATCATCTCAAAGGTCCCTATCCATAATACATATAAAATCAGTTCTGAATTATTCTTACCCTTATTTCAAATCCCCACAAATCTCTCCACTTGTTTTTGACCCTTTCCAACTGTTACGGATTTGTATTATGATAGTACGTTAGATTTAGCATTAGTATTTTCTTAGTCATACCTTTTCGAGACTATGTTGAGCATTTTGGGGAATTCTGATTTCTAGGGAATAGTTTCTTGTTGGAGAAGAGTGTACAATAGTGGTCTTCAGTGTAGGGCTGTGCTGGAGAATTCACCCAGGGAGGCCTCTGGGTCCTCACCCTCACTCATCTAGCGCAGCTCTGCTTTTTAACACACTGTAAGATCCCTCCCGCCACCCCCCCTTCTCTCTCCCTTTCCTTCCTTCGTTTCTTTCCTTTCTCCCTCCCCTTTCCTTTTCCTCCCTCCGTTCCTTCCTTCTGGATGGGGAGGAAAGGTAGGGTAAGACTGTAAAAGGCTCTAAAACCACTTGTCTACTGTGATTTCTCTCTTGGTTTGAAACTACTTTTTAAGATCAGCTTCTTGTTTTCCCTGCAAGGGTGGATTTTTCTTTATAAAACCCAAAGTTTTTTTTCCTGTGTCCCCACTCTCCCAAATCATTTAGAAATATGTTCAATAGGAATAATCTAAGCAACTATGTGTAAACATTTCAGTCTAGAATTTAACTCTTTCTCGTTTAATTCATTAAAATATTTATTGAGTACCACTCTACATAAAGCTGCTCTATTCACTGTCCCAAGGCAAAACTGTCTTAATGGGCCACGTTGATTAAACAGGGGCTTAGATATCCGCGACAACAGCTCCTTTAAATTTAGAAGCTTTGAAGAAGAGAGAAATACAATGCACCACTTCAAGTCCAGATGAAAGGAAATGGCTGGTTTCTGAGGCGAGGCCCCACCATAGGGTTCATTTAGGTTCTTTGCCTTTTTCAGATTGTGCTAAGCCACAGCCGTCACCACTACTTGAAAAATGGGGGTCTAATTAACGAGGAGATTTGCCTTCTCTGCCTATTCCTGTCAACCTTACTTCAATTCATGGGGTCAGTAGTTAAGACTCAAAGTCAGCTGACTCCATTCTTCCCCTTTCCTAGAAATCACATGCCCATTGTTAAGATGCTGGATCATTAAAAGTCAGAACCGCGGAGCATCAGGGCTGCCTACTGGAGACGCCTCTTCTCCCAGCTCGTGAGGCTGGATGAGCTCATCCTAATTACACAGAAAACTGAAGGTCAGTGCATCAAATTAATGCAGCAGCATATTTCAAAGGGGCGTGTGACCTCCCCTCCTTATTACAATTTGGTCAGTGAAAATGCTTCTCTCCTCCCTGCTGCCAATATTGTCAACAGGCATTCAGCAGAGAACAATTCAGAGTATTGAAACATGTAATTAAGTACTGCTTAAAACTACTCTATTCTAATTAATAGAGCCAATTTGCACAATATGTAATCTTTTCAGTTCTTTAGTACAGTCCAGTGGGCTTCAGTAAGCAGCTCTAATCTCCTCAGGCTCAGCAAAGAAAAGCTATTTTCTAACTCTACTTTCCTTTTAAGAGCAGGGGCTAAACGCCAACCAGCATTTTGCATGTTAACTCCACTGGCGTCAAATCTCGGATTCTGGCAAACTGCTAGCTGCTGTTGGGTTTCCAGCCAAAACTCGACCAGGGACAAACGTAAGCAATATGCTGACATTGGGCAAGACAGAAACTGGGTGACACATAAGATTTGGTTTTTAATAAAATGGAGGTAGTTTTGAAACTAGAGATCAGGTTTAAAATTCCATCCTTTTTCTAAAGCTACGATTTAGCAAATCATCAGCCAAGGAAACACACCTTTGCATTTGTTCGTTGTCTTATCCAAAATTGCCTTCGTGGAGACTATCTTCCCATACCTAAAAGACAAAAAGGAAAAAAAAAAGTTACAACCAAGGAACCCTTATGAATGTCCAGAGAACACACATACTTTTCAAACATCTGCAAACTTTAAAGTACAAAATGTTCTTGACTATGGGACAGGAAATGAGAATTTTAAACTCAAAACTGAAGTTAAAAAAGGGAATGGCTAGGCCTCCCACCCATTGGAATCTTTGGATTACAGTTTGATGTTCAGCTTTGAGGACTCACCTACTTACCTGACAATCTTGGGACCAAAAAAAAAAAAAGTGGACTGTGAGCTCTATAAAAAACAATTTCTTCTACTAGCACTACATTTGTGGCCAACTACAAAACCTAATGCAAAGCTATAGAGTTATTAAAGAAAAGTGCTAGGATCCATACAGCCTTTAAAAGTAATCACAAGGGGAAAAAATGTTTACATTGTATCTTTTCACTTAGGTTTTTGAGACAGGCCTGTATAGCCCTAGATTCTCAAAGAAAGGTGCATGTGGTATGTTTAATACATTTGATTAGTTTAAAATCTTAGGTGTAAAAAGAGTTGTTAATAAATGTTTACTCACACTTCTTTTAACTCAGTAATAATGGCATACTCACTAATGTATGCACAAAAAATGGACAATCAAGAATAGAAAACGACAAATAGGGAATTAAGCATTAATTTTATAATGTGTTCAAATTCTTAATGTACAATGGAAGTTGGAGTAAAGAAGGAAAAAATTCAGAGCACTGAAAGTTAGTCCATTGCTACTGAAAATGAAGTGGTAATGTTATTTAAATATATATACTAACTGTACACTCTTTTCACAGCGACCAGACCACAGTGTAAAGCATTGCTATTACTTGTCTTCTAGAAATGGAGAAAAAACAACCTTTAAAAAATAATTCTTAAAAGTTATTGACACTTTGAGAAATGCACGTAACTTCATGTTATCTGAGACTCACGTCCTCATTTATACAGAGTAAGTTCCAAAATTTTACTTACACACTTACTTTAAAATTTTCACATATTCTCTAATAATTGCTTTCTCATGATTGATTTGGAGGACTAAAGAGTCTTAAAAGTTTTAGAAAATGAAAAGTATCCGTGTAGCATTTTAAACCATTTTGACTACTATAAGGTTTCTACTTCATGCACTCCACAAGCTGAAATATATTTTTCCAGAAGAAACAAATGGTTTGAGCCACCTCTGTCCCTCAGTCAGATTTCACTGTGTGTAATCACGTAATCAAATGGTTATTAAGTAGGCATAAAATAAAGGTAATTTAAGGTTCAAATGACAATTACATCCAAGAAGCATAATGCTGCACAAACACCTTTAATTACCTGAAGAGATTCTGAGCATTTATAACAACATTAACACCGGTCACTGAGCTTACAAAAAAAAAAAATTAAAAAAAAATCTGCAAACCAGGAAAAATAGGTGATTTAAAGACTACCTGTAAGCAATCATTTACGCGTACCCACCCAGGCCACTTATCTGCTTGCTCTTTACCTGCGCTCTCGCACTGGCACAAGTTTTAGCTGAAACTCAGGCTGTACCCCTGCCTTATGCCTTTCCTGAAGTCGGAAAGTTGCTATAACGCCAACTTAGGACGAAGGGATTGAGAATCATAGAGATTAAGAGACTTTGCTTGAGGTTGCAGAGTTCACAGTCTTTTGTAAACCAAACAGAAAAAAAAGGAAATTTAGAAGTTCAGGGGCTGGCCTACCTTCTGGTTGTGCTCTCCACATTAATGATGGGAAAGACAGAGACGTGAAGAAAGGGAGACTTCGGAAGGAGGAGAAGAGAAAAGGCCCTTGGTAGCACTGAAGTTACCAAGGTTTTTGATCTCTTTGCTACATTTGATTGACATTAATCTTTACTTCCACATCTAAGCAACCAGCACCTCTCTCTGCCTCTGTTCTCTCCCAGTACCTCATCCCACCTCTGGGCTCTCTCTCAGTGGTTCTTGGCCCACTCTGCTTCCTCCTCTGCCTCCTTAACCAGGTACTTTCATCACATTTAATACTCAGTCCTCAATCTTTCCTAATCCTAGGAAATTCATCCAATGACATGGTTTTAATTAATGCATCTTTGTTGGTGATGCCCATTTCATCTCCTGGGTTTCCTTTTTCCCCCAAATCCCATGAAGGTTTTAATTTTTGTCTCTTCCTCTTTTAATTTAAATATCCTAGTATCTATTTAAGATAAATATCACCTCGTGCCCACTATTTTCTAAATCCCATCCCGAAGAACCCCAAACACATCTTTTCCTATCTCCCCGTCATGTCTCTTCATTTGATAGCACTGCCACACTCACAATCTTTCCCACTAAGCGTGAGGTCTGTGAAACATCATCAACCCAACCATTCCTGCATCCAGTTAGTCAGTAACTCTTCTGGGTTTTGTCTCTGACATGTGTCTAATATTTGTTCCTTCTCTTCATTTTGCCTAGATGTATGCAAAGAGCACATAACAGGAACAGCCTCTCTCTCTGGTCCTTCCAATCCTGTCTGCTGCATTCATTTACCTTAAACATCTCTTTAAGCTTGTCCCTCATTCTACTCATGCTTAAATCGGAAGAACCTGTTAAAACAGTATCTTTCTATGAAATCATCCCTAATCTCTTCAACCTCTGAGTTGGCCATTTTATAGGAAACCAGAAAGAGTATTACCTTTCCTCACTATGTCAGGCACTTTGTATGTATGATTTTATTTAATTAACTTAACAATAATCTTATGAGGTAGGTGCTGAACAGGAAAACAAAAGCCAACAGATATTTTAAACCTAAGATCTTGCCTAAAACCCCAAAACTCAAAAATGAATTGAGTTTAAGTTCTCACTACAATTTATCCATGAAATCATTCTGAGAAACAATATTTCCTTTATGCAATCAGAGTATGAAAGGAGAAGAACAAAATGGAAGATTTCTTCTACTACGGAGGTGGAACAGATTTATTTTTCAAGTTGTTTTTGTTTTAAACATGAGAAATAAACATGTAGTTCAGGGCAGAAAGAGGGAATAAACATTGACGGGGAGTAGAAGAGAAGAGACATCCTGAAATTTATCGTTTTACTTTTTATTGTGGTTTTCATCATGATTTATGGGTTAAGACTGAAAGACAATGACTTCCCATAAAGTCAGAAAACAGTTTTCACCCTGTCTGTGGAACTATCACATACTGGCCTCCCTGCCACCTAGAGGGTCAGGAAGATGCTTATCTGGATTACTGAGGGGTGCTGAAGGCCTTCCCTCTCCTTGTATTTGCTTTTTTGGGCTGTCCATTCTGTTACATCACTCATAGCTCATAGGTTCTCTTTAAAATACCGACTTCTGGAAGATGTGACAGTTTAGATCACTCTGTCTCTGCCTGAGTCAGCTCCTTGGGGGTGCTGCAGGCACCATGCTGTGGGAATGGAGTACAGAACAAGTAGTTTTGATCACGAGAGAGGGACCTAGAATATAAAGAAGAGTTGTCTATCAAATGGCACCTCAAGGAATGGAAAAGAGGTGGCAGCTCAGAGAGGTGACCATTTCCCTCTACCAGTTTTAATGCAGTAAAATTGAGCAATGTGGGGCAAGGGGTGGGGGAGGGGAAGCGAAGCCATTATGATGACTAATATTCAGTCTGATTTGACTGCTGATCATCAGGGCCTCAGAGTAACAGATATCTGGGTACGAATTCATAAAGCAACCAGATTTTCACCTCCCCTTGGTCCTCTTCGCAGCCTAGTTTGTAAAAAAAATGAAAATAAAAACAGAAAAACCAAAAGCATTAAGTAACAGGGACATACAATATATTATTGGGAGAAACAGGCCTCCTGACTGGAAGAATTCACACTCTCAGAACACCAAGAAGATGCGCGCCCAAAAAAGCAAGCTGTAGAACTTTATGGGGAAAAATGTGAATATAAAGATTCTTTGGGCTCTATCTAGTTTCAAAGTAACAAGGTTCAGACCACAGCCCCGACTACCTAGAATATAACAGTCTTTGCTAAAAGTAGATAATCCACTCCAGAGAAAGCTCTGAAAGTAAAAGGATAAAAAATAATTAAGAAATGTGACTACAAAATAATTAGAATTTCAAAGGAAGAGAAAGTAAAAACTCTCATTTAAACCTACTGGCCCAAGTGAACTTGGTTGACAAAGCCTTCTGCTAGGCACGCACCTAAATTTCTTTTGTTTGCACCATAGCTTAAGTCATCGTCCCCCATTTCTGTTTAGAGCTCTTCTTTCATCTTCTGTAATATAAAATCTAAGTCTACTTTAGTTTGTATTTAGTAAATAAAGCTTAATTTTCTCCTCTACCCCATCATTTAGTTCCTCCTAAATTCTACCTTTTTATTAATGTGCCTTAATTACAAAAGAAATGCATACTTATTGTAATTTGAAGACACAGAAAAGTAGGTTGAAATATTAAAATTACCTAAGTCCTGGATCTGGATGTTAAATATACTGGTGCAAATCGTTACAGATTTTGTCCAACGTGAGCCTGCATGTGTGTGCATATGTGTGTGTACACACATACTCCCTTGAAGCTTTTGAATGTTCCTAGTTATGAGCCAAGGTTCTGGAGAGTGGCATCTACTCCGCTTACCACCAACAGATGGCGATAATGGTTGATAAGTTATTTTAATATCGGTCATTCCAGTGGTAAATTCATTTAAGGCACCATGGAGTCATCTGCAGTGTTTGTGTTAGTTTTAGAATATTTTTTGAACATTATTAAACCTGAAAAAGCATTACGTGTGTGGAAAACAACACTAAGAATTACATACTTATAATGTAAACAAAAAAAGATTTTACGTTTGAAGGAGAGTAGGATACTACTCATGCATATGTTTGCAATTGATTTTGTTTGTTTAAAAAGTTAAACTGTCTCCGAATGAGAAAGAAGGACTCACACATTCTGTGAGAGATGCTGTCTGTACCCATACAAATCACAGCAGCAAGAAGGAGAGACGGGGACTAAAATGAGAAAAAACAACAAAACTTCTGAGTATGTGGCTATCAGATCAGCATTAATATTGGAAAGCCCACGCATGACCTTGTGAGTTAATTCAGGGGAATAATAAAAGTAACAGCTTACATTTACACAGCTTTTATGCGATGCCAGGCACTCTTCTAAGTGACTTAGGTCATTTATTTTAGTCTTCACAACAACCTTTTGAGTAGGTACAGTATGACTTTTATTATGTAGATGAGAAACTGAGGGGCCTACTAAACTAGCAAAGATGAGAAGCAGGAGCTTTGCTTTGGCCAACAACGTTGACTGACAGCTGTAGAATCTTTGGTCACCAAACACAGATTGTTCCAGAGATTCAAAGCAATTCCCATCTTGAATCTGCACAGCTCCGAACTATGAGGGATGAGGGCAGATTCAAACAGCTAAAGTCTTTAAGACAGATGGTGACCCCATTCAGAAAGGAGTTACCTGACTTTCTAGGGGAGGCAATGCTGTTCTATTTGGGGTGAGAAGCCCACCAACAGAACCGTAAACAGTATCAGGGAGGAGGAGGAACCAACGCCTGGAGAGCTTCCAGGGACTGACTCATGTATCTGTTTAAAGGGGCTCTAAGCCAAAACCCCTCTCGTTATTTTAGACTTGGGAGAAAACGAAACAAACAAAGAAATACACATACATATACACCCACCCAAAGATGATACTGTGCAAGTAATTTTCTAGCTTGCTTTTCTGTTTTATTTTTTAAGTGGCCTCCCAGGAAAAGAAGATTTACTAAAAGTTGCTTTAGCTCTTCTAACAGTGGTTGACTTGGGGAAGGGAACAAAGCATAAATTACATATTCATTTTGCTAACAGAAAAGTTTGTTGGAGAATAAAAAATAATAATAAAAAAGTACAAAGAATCATTTATCCCTGTATTTTGAATCATTACAACCTTGAATCATTCTGCTGGTTATATTTACTTTATTTACTTGGTACAGGAAGCAGTAGGTGTTTAAAGATGAGATACAAGACCTGTAAATTTTAAAATTTGGTAATCAGCTCTGGCTGGCAAGGCTCAGTGGACTGAGCGTCGGACTGCGAAGCAAAGGGTCGCCAGTTCGATTCCCAGTCAGGGCACATGCCTGGGTTGCCGGCCAGGTGCCCAGTAAGGGGCGCACAAGAGGCAACCACACACTGATGTTTCTCTCCCTTCTCCTCTCTCTAAAAATAAATACATAAAATCTAAAAAAATAAAAAATAAAATAAAATTAGGCAATCAATAAACAGATTTTGTAAACCTTTATGTTTTTGGCCCTGAAGATTTTCAATGTTTCTATAGGACAAAATATTAAAAGTATAGAAAGATATTCCATATTTCATTTCAGTAGTTTTGGCTTAACTCATCCATCTGACAACCGCCTGATCCACTTGTGTTGAATAGCTGGTTGTGTCTGTGAATCAATGATTCCTGGTACTTGGGATACAGCTGGAAGTGACATCTTATGCAGCCAGAACTGCATAAGAGCCTGGGTTTGAGGGAGGAAAATGCTTGGCAGGAAAGGATGCCACAGCCCTAAAGGTCAGAAACAAACCTGGTGCTGAAGGTGAAGGAAACACAGGAAATACGAATACAGTCAAGAAGGAGATCAGACCAAGAAATCAACCCACAAATACTTTTAGCATGTTTCCAGCATGCCTCTCGCCATACAAAGCCTATGAGAAATATATAAGATGCTATTCCTGCCATCAGGGGTATAATCTTTTGGGGGCTGTAAGCAATGTTTAATATTAAAAACATAACTACGAATGTTGTGATCTTGCATGGGAAATGCTAAATAAAGGGAAGAAACATAGGATGAAGGTCAGGTTCAGCCAAAAAGACTCTGAAGAGAGCAGAAGCTTTGGTGGGCTATGGAGGGCAGTAAACAGAAGAATCTATGTAATGCAGCCTGTGTGTGGGAGGAGTAGTGGAAGCCGAGTCTGAAAAGGTCCTTATAGGACTTTGAGTTCCAGGAAAAGGAGATAGAGAACAGAATGTGGCGGAGGTTTTGCAACTTCAGAATGCTATGATGAAAGCAAGATTTTAGTAAGATTAAGGAAATGTTACAGCTAGAATTAGCAGACAGTGATGCCATATATTATGTTATTGTAAATTCTTTTTGGTCTTTGACTCAAGCAATAACACAAGTTCAAGAAATTAAAATGAAAAAAATGAGAAGGGGTAGGTGATGAATGGAAAAATTCTAAAAGAGAAAATTTTGAGACAGAAGGTTTCTTTGAACTAGCCTTAAATGTTTAACCTGGCTCTCTGAGGAAAATCATCCACGGTATCTGTGCTATGAAAAGCCTGAGGCTTGTCTGTGGGAATGCAGAGAAGGTCGAGAGCAGGGGCCACTGCCACGGCTCACTGTTCTGAAATGCCCTGGACAGGACAGTGAGTTTCAGCCCCAGTTACAGACCTAGAGCTTACAGATTAGAGAGGACTTAGCAGAAGCTCAGGGAATCCTCAAGTAGTCAACCCTTGGGTAGCCTGCTTGCCTTATAGCATATGAACTGATAAAGAATAAATTCCAGAAGCTGTGGGACAAAGTGTTACATTTTTCAAGAGAAAATATATGTATGTCTACACATCTAATTTTTCATAACATTAAAATTTTAAGAGAAACGCATCCTTTCAGAATACTATAAAATGGTAATTTGCACCCAGATTTTTAGATTAATAATCTCTTCTGACTAAACTTAGAACCATTCCTGCTAATCTGCCTTCTTAACCTTTCTGGGTGGCACCACTGATCTATTATAAATGCTATACACCAGTAACAACTGATGCTGTTTATTGCATATAGTGCTTTGAACTAAATAATTCATATAGAATGCACATGAAAACTACCCCATTAAAAATGGCTAAGATGCATTGTTGCCATATTCTATGAAAAACTTATACCTCTCTTTTAAATAAAAAGCTCTCTTACTGTAAAGCATTTGATTTATTACACAGATTTGCTATTATAGTTTAGTATTGAGTCTATTATGGTCTGCAATCAAAGTAAAGTAGCTTTACTCTATTTTACAGTCTTTTAAGAGCACATGGCACAAAAGGTCATTTACATCATCACGTGACACTATTTTTGCCACAGGTCACTGTACTGTAGCACTTATGGATACAGTCAGATGGCCAGACCCAATCAGTGCTCCCAAGTACTAATATGTCAGAGGAAAACAGACTGAAAACAGAACCCAGAATTTTGCAAGTAAAATGTAGGTTATCTAGCATAAAAATCCCTACAAGTCTCAAACACTGATTAATGTCTAACTTTTAAAACAAAGGCAATTTGATTACAGAAAGTGGTCTTTCATTTCTGAATTGAATGTATGAACTGACAATGATGGAGCATTTCTTAAATTCTCTTACTCTCTTACCAAAACCTGTAATGTATTTTCTTTGCTTGGACAATGTCACCTTCATGTTTATATAGTACTTCACTTTACTGTGTCGTAAGAGAGACAATGTTATATTGGAAAGAAGGCAGAGTTGCAACCAAAGACAACCATCCTCAAGGGCTTGGTTTGGCTGAAGACCAGCTCTGGCCCTGGCGTGGCTGGCTTCAGCAGCGCATTCTGTAAAGTGGCCCAGTAACACTACCTCACAGGACTACGACTAAGAGGCTAGCACACTGCTTGATGCCTAACAGGTATTCAATAACTAATGAATGTTATCCATTTTTCTACCATTCTCCAAATAATGGTCCTTCTAATTCTTATACCACATGAGAGCGCTAAACTAGATTATCTCTTTCTCTTAATACGGTCTTGGTCCCATGTTACAAAATGTTAAGAAAAGGTAGAAGACCTGTCATTTTAGGATTACTTTTCAGCACAGTTCTTTGTATATTATAACCACTCACTATATACTAACTGAATGGTTGAAACATAAACATGTAATAGGAATTCCTCCCCTGAAAATGCCTGGTGTGGAGAATTAAGAGAGGTTGGTAGTGATAGGGAGAAGGGAAATGCTACATGTTGCCTTGGAAAATAAATATGGCCTTGTGTTTCATTCCAATTTAGTGATAAAAACACATGAGGAACCAAGGTAATTCGAATGTTTAACATGGAATTTAAGATCAGTACCAATAAGAAAGCTCTAAAAGGTTGGGGGCGGGGGGAGCCAAAAAAATTTAGAGGAGTGTCTGTTCCTAGATCTTTTCAAGTATCTCTAAATTTGTTGCTCCTTTCAAAAGAAATCAAAAACTGAAGTCTTACACATATACACACACACCCCTCCACCCCACCCCCAAAAGACTGTGTCAAGTCTGTAGAGACTGAATGCATTAAACTCCAAAACTGAAAACCATAAATGACTGCTTCATTCAAAACAAGACCAGCGTGACAGAGGGTAAAAGTAAACATGCTCTCCCAAGCAGAACAGTTATCTGAAACTACCAGATCAGAGTGTGCAAATTACCTAGGAATTTCTCTTGATTCTAACACAAGCTAAAAAGGCAGGAGTCAAATTGGACATTTCCTAGACTGAACACTAACATTGGCTTTGATCCAAAACACAGCCCCAGTGTATTGATTTCCAAGTGCAGTCAGTCCATCCTTTTGTAAAGTAATAAATCCTGACTGCCCCATGACCTTCAAAAGCCAATCTGAAGAGCAGACTGGAAAGGAAAATAATATCTATTTTAGTCACTTCGGCTCTAAGAAATTTGGGGATATAATATGAATATATCACTAGTTAAAAAAATACAGTTGGGCTATGTAAGCAAGGGCACGCTGAGGTAGCCTGCCAGCACAGTTGATGTTTCTAAACTTAGATTCTGTTCAAGGGTCACTCGTGACAATGGTCACAGTTCTAAGAATGGATGTGATGGAAATGGATAAACAGGGCTCCCACAGGGGTTTCCTACTGGTTTGCGTCTGAATAAGACTGTCCTTAGACACTGCAGATCAAGATAAGCAATCACTCCAAAGACCGAATAGTGCAGTTCTAAAAATTTATAATCTTAACACTTAGGAAAATCAGAAAGGAATTATCTTTACATGTAAGAATGGAACTAAAGAGAACCACATGCTGTAAGTTACTTTAGTATCAGTTTGGCAAAATTACCATATCTCAAAGGAAGGTGACATGCCCCACTCTCAGGTCGGCTGAACTTCACTCCATTTTCCAGGTGTTCTGATTCTCCTTTGCAAGTGAGGGGGCGGTGCAGGGAGGTCAGGGCTCAAAGTGCTTCTTATTTTCATGACCTAGTCAGGTGAGGAGGTTAGGGCTGCTTGGAAATGCTACATAATATATTTGGATTTCAGTTAAATAAAAATCATTATTTGCTCATGGAGGATGTCCTGGAAGAGGAAATTTGGTTTGGATGAGTGGGTAGCTGGTTAAACAAATGACTGAGCTAAAGTCAAGTCTGTTGGTCAGCGTGGTCCCAGTCAGCATGGAGAAAAGCCCCTGGTGACATGCCACAAGGCTCTGTTCTTGGCCAGCCCTTTTCCACATTTAAACAATGACATAAATCAAGTAACTGATAGCACACTTATTAAATACATAAATATCCCAAAGCTAGGGGGCATGGCGAATATAAGATGTCAGAATTAACACTTTTAAACTATTTCAACAGGCTGGGAAGAATACTTGGCCACAGCCAACACTATAATATTTAATAGGAAAAATGTTAAGTCTTGCATATATGTTCCAAGGGTGGGGGGATCAACTGTACAAATTTAGGGAAAGCCCTGGCTTATTCACATGAAAATACCTGGGTGTCCTGTTTGGAACAAGTTCAAGTTCTCTCAAAAACAAAACAAAACAAAACAAAACAAAACAAAACAAAACAAAACAACAGAACACCAGACTCAGGTTACACCGAGAAAAATACATGATCTGAATCACAGAAAGAAATTATGCCCTTGGAGTCTCTTAGTTCAACATTCCAGAACACCCATCATTATGGGCTTTTATCCCCCAAAAGATACATAGAAGTCCTAAGCGCCAATACCTGTGAATGTGATCTTATAAAACAGGGTCTCTGCAGATATAATCAGGTTAAGATGAGGTCATTAGAGTAGGCCCTGATCCAACGTAGACAGGTGTCCTTACAACAGGGATATATGGATACAGGTACACAACACGTAATGATTGAGGCAGAGGGATTCGGCCACAAGCCAGAATATTAAGAACTGCCAGCAAACCACCGGAAGCCTGGAAGAAGCAAGGAAGGATTCTCCCCTACAGATTTCAGAGGAAGCATGGCTCTGCAGACACCTTAATTTTGGACCTCTAGCCCCTAGAACTGTGAGACAATAATTTCTGTTGTCTGAAGCCACCTAGTCCATGGTCCTTTGTCACACAGCAGTCCTAGGAAGCTCATACAGAGCTCCAGCTCGCCTGTATGTTCTTATACAAGTCCCCATGACTGTCCTGTTCCATCTTAATTTCCTGGCCTTTAAGACGTTACTTCACCTGGGAAATGCAGTGTCATTCTGCAAGACTGGCTTTAAGGGCGCTCTCCAAAGCAAAAGCCTTATTGACAGAGCTAAGCACTGCCTCTGTACTACGCTCAAGGAGGCGTGTCCCCACAGAGTCAGGTGCAACACCCAGCACACGCCGCTGCATTACCCGAAGGTTTGCATCCCCATGACACACGTGCCCTTGGACTGCTTTCCTCTTTGCCTATCTGGCTGCAGCACAGTGCTTGGCAGATAATAAATTGTCAAAATTCAGCAGAAAGGAGAAGAGGAATAAATAAATGAATAATGGTAGCCTGCTTTCATTGAGTACTTTCTACGTTGAACACGTTTGTTCTAAACACGTCTTTTGACCTAGTCTGAGCTCTTTCAGAAGACTATGAGCACCACAGACAAAAATGCAGAAATCATATCCCATGAGGAAGGAGCAGCTGATGTAGAGCCTGCTGCCCCTACTCGTGTTCAAGCAGAGCCAGGTGACTGTCTGGGTCGGGGTCACTTGTGCTGCTGCAGGGAAGCGTCTCACAAGACCAACCTAGGAAGATACGATCACAGCCCACTAGTGGTGAACAGAAAAATAAGGGTATTGCATTTTTCAAAACACTGAATTTATTCTAAGATTATGTACTTCTCACATTTTTTCTATTAAAATGGCCTTTTTATGAAATAGTGATGAAAGATGATGGCTGTTTCAGTTTGTGTCCTCTTGGACAAATAAAATCTTGACTCTAGACTAGATTAACTCTAAATATTTTTGTTTAGTGTACTGGCCGTTAAAATCCCCAAATCTGGGACTTGCTAAAATGTGATGGATTGTGCGCAGAAGGCAGGTGTCCCTGAAAGGGGGCAGGACTGGATAATCAATAAGATGAATGTAAATAAGAATAATGGTTTTACATGAACAGAATGACTGGGTAAAAGAAAAATGGTGAAAACATCTTTTAAAAAAACCACAGCTCACAGCATTTCATTTCTTTTGGAGTTATAAACTGAGACAAAAACAGTTCAATAAAATTCTGTAAAACTGTATACGAACTGACCATGCTCCCAATAAATATAAACATGAAAAACTGAGAACAGGGAGGAGGCTTCTCATGAGCTCTCTTCCCTCTAGTTTCTCTCCAGGATTAGCTGAAGTGGGCACTGCTGTCAGCAATGATGCCTCCTCGCACTTCCTGCACCTGCCCTGCTGAATTAGCAGAACACAACCCTCCGCTCCCCAGATGTCCTGCTTTGTCCCTTAACCTTGTATGTGTATGTGTAAGCAGTCAAGCTAAACAGACCCTGAACATAAATGCAGTATTTTACAGATCCTTAGAAAGGCCCCACAGAACCTGCAGAACGAGGATCCTCAAAAGGGGGCCAAGATCCTGGTAATTCTAGAAAATTGCTGAAGATGTCAAAGGAAATAACCAGAAAGCTTCCTTACACATGTAGTTTTACGTACATACATACACACATACATACACACATACATGTATGTATACACATATAATTCTTTTTAGGTAAGTGTAAATTGCTTTATACTTTAAAGAACAAATGTAACATCTCTGGCATTAAAAAGGGATTCAAATATAAGGTAACCTGGGCGGAAGTGAATTAACTTCTTGTAGACACACAGACACTGGGGAATGAGGGTGAGGAGGCTAGGTGGGCTTTTTTTGAGCTTGAGAATGATAAGTAGAACTATGACATGATTATCTCTCCTGTGCTTATTTGATAAATACAGATTATACATAATCTATACTATGATCCTAATAATAATAACTCCCACTGTCTTGTAAGGAACATGCTATCTATTTTACAATGTAGATAAAATAAAAGACACAGTCCTAAATAAAAGGTAAGTATCCTTTCCCACTACTTAACTGTTCAGAGCTCAGCTTACCAAAATATTTGTTTTGCTTTCACCTGGGTCAGCCCCATCAGGCCAGTGTCTGTTCCAAACTGTATCCAGAGGAAGGTGATAATTGCCCCCTTAACACCCAGGCCTACCCTGGGTGCACTAATTACTCCAGACCCTGCTTGTTTCCTCTCGCAAAGGCCTGAACCCAGAAAGCAATCAGGGAATGGCTGTAAGCTGCAGCTCACTCCCTAAACTGGACGCCAAGCCTTCCCAAACAGGGCAGGAATGAAGGGCAAGTGAAACAGGGGGTGGGGGATGGACAGGAATTAAGCACTTTTAGGTCCAGTAAATGACAAATTAAATTTCCTTCTAGTGACTGGGCATAAAACACAAGTAATATTCAATCATAGAAGAATCAGAGAGAAGGGGCAATGGAAATTCAGGAGATGATAATAAACCAGTCTCCTTAAAACCAACAAATATTTCAGAGACGAAACCATGCAACTCTTGGGCATGAACGGTGAACTGTAAGGGAAACAGAGATATAAAGTGTATTCATTTAAAACAGATCAAAACTTGAGGGGTATAGCACCTGTTCTAATATCACGTGTAATGAGATGCCGACACTTGAAATTCATTTTGGCAATGATGCTAATTTTAAGCACTCGGTTTCATAAATATTTTCACCTTTTCAATGAGGAATCCTCCATATACTTGGGAGGATCAAAAACCAAACAAACACCATAACAAAAAAACAGAATTATCTTCTGGAGGGTGGGCCCCTTGCAGTACACACTTCCCCAGCTAGGTGAGTGTTCTAGAAACCCAATTGTATCAGCGTACCAACTGGAGCTGGTGTGAGAGGCTGCATTCAGCTTTGGTGCTTTTTTTTTTTAAGACTCTTTCAACGAACGCCTTTGCCCATTTCATGATGGGTGATTTACGAGTGAACTTGCCCATACCTTATTCACCCACTCTGCTCTCATCCGAAGACGTTTTTTTTGTTTTCCTGGATGAAAAAAGTTCTCAAAGGAAAATGTTTGGCCATGTGGAAGAGATGAAACAAACAAACAAACAAATGGCAGAAGCACTAAAAGGCATCAAAATCGACAAGTTCAAAAACTGTTTTGAGCAGTGGAAAAAAGTTTCCATAGGTGTATTGCATCAAAGGAAGAGTACTTTGAAGGTGACTAAAGTTTAAACATGTAAAAATACACAATTTTTTATAAATAATTTGGGGTTTTTTGAGTCCCCCCTCTATCTACAGTACTTGAAAATTTTCATTTCTCAGACAAGACATAAGGAAATTTTGCAAAAATAAAGATGTAGTAATGTATTTTACATCCTCAACAAAATATTTTTGAGTAAACAAATGAGCTAATGAATGGGGAACTTCTACGTCTAACGAGTGTACAGTGAATACGTGGGCAGTTAATGTAAGAACCAGGAGAGCGCTAACGTGTTTAGTTTCTATGATGAAATTTTTAAAGAACTGTCACATTTGACAGTTTACAAGGTCTTTCACACATATGTCTTGTCCAAGCCCCATGACAACCCAGAAGAGGAGATTAGTCCCATTCTATGGAGAAAGGAATCTAAGACTGCGGGGAAAAGTGACTCATCTTTCCACTGCACTGCAGCAGGAAAGGAGTCAGAAACGGAAACCAGGTTATTCGGTAGGTTCTCAGTAAAAAGAATGAGTCTGAGTCAGGTTCCTTCTGAAGTTCAATGAAGTTCACTTCCAGTGACAATGTGTGTTAAGGAAACTGTTGGCTAAAATGGGAACAGATCGTTACTAGAGCCAAGATTGGATTTGTGCCACGAAGAGTGTGCTGGGCTGAGGAAACAATGCAATACAACTCACTTCTTCAGGAATATGAAAACAAAAATATTCATCCCTTTAGTCACCATTTCAGGCTAAGTTTAAAGCACAAGTTTAACATTTATACTAGTAAAAGTAAAGACCTGAGACAATTTAAGGGAAAAAACCCCCAAAACTGTAGTCACTGAGGAAAAAAAAAAGCTATAATTGAGTATCTAAGACTTCCTCCTGAAATGGGGGGAAAAGATATTTATCTCATAAAGGCCAAAGCTCTTCATCTATTCACATAACAAAGAGGTAAAGTAACAAAAATTAAAATATATCACCCATGTGCAGGAGAAAAAGGAAGAACTGTCTAATCTAGAGAGTATGGTTTATACAAATAAGTTCAGCAAAAAGGAAGAAATGGTTCCTGTAGAAATGACCTGCGACCTATCCATCACCTGAAAAGGGTATAAGAGAATGCATGACATTATTGTGGGGGAAATATTTATGTAAATGTATTTATTTCATTATCAAACTCATCAAACTAGTGAAAAAATGCAACAGTATATATAAGGATTAATAGTACCACCGAGCACTACTCAGAATATGAGCGGCAGGAAGAAAGAAGGCAGCACCAAAATGTCTGGGAGCCACGAATTCATCAGCTGGCTGAGCCTCTCTTATTGTTACAACCACGAAGCAAACCTGCCACATGTCAATTACAGGACAGCAACCTTCCAGGGAACTGTTCAAATTGTGGCGTGTGAAAGTTGTTAATGTGCTGGAGACAACAGCCACGATCAATTTCTTGACAAAAACCAGTTCCTACTCTTGCTAAATGAAAGAAGGGAAGCTAAAGTGTGTTCAGGTATTCTTTTCATTTGTTCTCAAGTGCAGAAGGCACAGAACAGATCTTTGTAAACTCTTGGGTAATTGGCCTTGCAATTCTGATGTAACTGCATCCCAGGTAGCCAAGCCAATTAAAAACTTCCCAGTCGAGAAGGGTTCTTTCCCCCAGGATCTTCATTATGTGCTTCTAAAACTACATGTAACGTTGTTAACTTGTTCTTGGTTTCCTTTCATTTCTAGGGCACAAGTATGGATTGGTTCCCACAAGATCCATCCTACCAGGTATTCTGTGCATTTTAAATTATTTGTTTCTTAGGACCTTCATGGCTGGCAAAGAGGACCAGACATTCATTAAAAAGACAATGTGGAATGGCCACGGAGTCTAATGTACTTCTGCACAGACTACAAATTAATTCAAACCTGTGTGGGTTAGAATAAGCTATCCTTCGTCATTTTCTTTTATTTTATGCTGAGCAGTTCATGTCAAGAGTGTCAAATTTAGTTGTTTTTCCTTTTCTAATGGAGATTACACACACAAACCATCAAATTGGGTAAGATAATTAACAACAAAAAATTTTTAAAAACCCAGGATACAAAGAAAATGGCAAAAGAGGCATATGCCTCTGGTAACAGCACGCCTGTCACACTTGGAGGGCAATTTGGCAATTTGGAGGAGTGGTTTAAAACTGTTTCTCCTAAGGAAATTATTAAGATTATGTACAAAGATTCACTGGCAAAGATTATACAGAAATATTATAAGTAATCTAAATACTAAGTAAACTATGGAACGGCTATGGGGTCAAAAGCCTTGTAATCAATGATGTTGTGTGTCCTTGTTACAGTGGGGAGGGAGATAGCCCAGGTCGCCAGCAACAAGGGAACAAACTGTATTTTATGAGATACAGACTGAAGAAATCATATACACATGCCAGACCCCCCCTCTTTTTTTCTTGAAATACCTAGACCAGTGCTGTCCAACAGAAATAGAATGCAAACCACTAATGTGACCCACATATGTAATTTTACATTTTGTAGTAACCACATTAAAAAGTAAAAAGGAAACAAAATTAATTTAAAGATTTTCTTTAACTGAACATATCTGAAATATTATCATTTCAACAATCAATATAAAAATAATACTGAGATGCTGAACATTTTTTCTGCCAAGTATTTGAAATCCACCGTGTATTTTACACTTCCAGCGCATCTCAATTTGGACTAGTCGCATTTCGGCGCTCTACAGTCACACAGGGCTGGTGGCTGCTGTTCGCACTGATCTGGATGTACATGGGCGGTTGCCTCTCTGCTGCCCAACATTTCTCTTGCCATGGGAAGTGGTAGCCTGCACCATTTAAATCATGGCCACACAGCTGCTAACTACTACTTCGGATTGCTTATGGCAGTTGCTTTAGAGTGGGCATAAATTAGGACAGTATTCCAACTTTTGCACTTCTGGGTAATTTTTCTAAAGTTGGCTGTAAGGGAGATAATGATCATTCGGTTTTTTTGACTAGTCTTTGAGAATGTCTGAACAGCAAGATACACTTGAGAAGTTTCAACAGCGTTTTCTTTTTAACTTATTTTAAGATCTTATTGTTACTCTCACAGTATAAATGAAGTCTTATGGCACTAACAGCAGAACCTTCTACAATTCTTCCCTCATCATCCCCGCTCTTGCGGCTCTGAATGAGCTTTAATCATCTACTTTGGGTAGAATGAATAGTATATATGACTTAGGATCGCAAGTCAGAACAGTACATATTTTTGATGACCTTCATGTCAAGAAAAAATGGGGGTGGGAGCAGCCATGTATTTATTCAGCGTCAGAAAAACAAAACAAAACAAGGAACTGGCGAAATCTGAAGTCAGTCAGCCTTGCAGATCTGAGACCTCTACTTGCTGCTCAGAATTCATATTTTAACCATATGCTACCAAATGACATTACGGAAGCAACCAGGGCTACTGCTAGCCTTTAAGGCACCTTTCTGATAGATTAGGTGCCCGCTATGAGGGGAGGAAATCCTTTAGGCACAGGACTTGGTGACTGAGTGTGAGATGGTTTTTAGCCTAAAACACCTCCTGGGTCAGGCCCTTCCTGTGTAGGCAAAGATGTCCCCAGTTGTACCTGGGGTCCCAGGAATAATTTCCCAGCTGGTATACAAGAGCAGACATGGGCAGCAAGCTCTGGGTGAACTCAATATGTAGGTACCAAGAATGTGATCTTTATCAAATATTGCAAAATGGTGCCATCCCCCTTTAGGGATTGCCGAGGCAGAAAATAAGGTGCAGAAAGGCAGATTTTCAAAAAAGTAAAACTGCTGTTATATGTATAAGTTGGAAATTACAGTTTCTAAAGCTAAGGCAGTTCTTAATATAAATAAACACATGATGAAGTTAATAAAAATGCTTTCCATAAATCTTTATAAGATACATAATAAATGATTCCAAGAGAGTCCATCTAATTATATAACTGGAAAAGCTGGAGCGTGTTGATCACATGCTTTTTCATTCCTCCTTGCTACAACTACTTGACTGAAACAGAATGCAGAAGAGAAGACTCAATGTAGTTTTACATGTGTGCTGTAAAAAACATTACAGTACTTTCTACTGTCCATCTAAACAGGGTCTAAACGGTAACGCACAACAATTTCAAGCTGAACGCATCATCTTCCTAACCAAACCTGATACTCTTTCTACACTGGGAAGGCAGTCATCACATCTTGTTTGCTTGTTTCTTTCTTTCCTTCTTTTTATCTTTTCTCTCTTATATAATACAATCTTGTTAAGGATAGGAACCATGTCCTATTCACTTCTATGCCTTACACTTTCTACCACAATGCCTTTCACATGATAGGTGCTCAATAAATGGTGGTAGAACTGATTGATTTAAAGAGTTAAACTGAGAAAAGGGAAGGTGGTAGAGAAAGGAAAGAAAGAAGCCATATTTGTTCCACACCCGATTTGTGCGAAGCACTGGTGGAGGAATTTTACAAATGCAGCCTCACTTAATCTCTCACTTTAGGACTGGGAACACTGAGGCCAGAAAGGAAATGCAACTTCCCCAGGATCACCCAGGGGGCGAGGACTGAACTTGGCCTGCCTGTGCCAAATCGTATCCCTTTCCCTTGTGCCCTCAGCTCTAGGGGTAGAAGCTGGTAAAGAAAAAGCCAAGATGCCAGCTGTACAAACCCTGGAGGAAAATTCTGTGCTATGTTATCCAAGGAGTTATCTTTCTTTTTCTTTACCTGTCACAAACTTCATTTTGTTTTACTGAAACAAGTTTATTTTCCTTATGAATAACGTTACAATCTGAGCATAAACTATGAATTGATGACCAAGTTATTTTAATAATAATCAATATAACATTCCAGGAAAACAAATTATTTTGAGCCTCTGAAGTTAATGGTAACGATGGTTTTGACCATTGTCTTTCCTGGTTGCTGATGTAGTTGGAAAGAAACAGATGACAAGGCTATGTTGGAGCTCTACAATTATTTGTGGTGATGTGCAAGTTCTGGGAACAGCATTTGTAAATTAATTTTTCCTAAAGTGCCAGGAACTGAAACACAAGGGTGTATTTATTAGTCACTGTGGACTGTTCTAAAATAAGGTTCTTAGTAAAGTGTACAAAATAGCAAAATGAACATATGTGCCTGGTGTATGCGCACACCCTCACACACACGTGTATGTATGTGTGTGACTCAATTAAAATATGCGTGTGTGTGTGTGTGTGTGTGTATGAAACAGCCTTTCTGACTAAAGTAAACTGCAGTAAGTACTGTCAGTAAAAGTTAGGCTCGTTCTTACTTTACAGGTTTTTTTCTTATTAGAGAACTACATATAAATGCATTTATATCATTTTTGGATTGGTGATGTTTGAACCATCACTAGTGCTCATCTACTATTCACAATATTCAGAGAGCTTTGCAACCCGTGTTCTTGGCCTTCAGAAGCCTGTACTGCTTAGGTTGTCATCTCTCAGTCAATCCTTCTCTCCCACGTAAATTTGATGCTGTGTTGTGTTGACCCTATGAATCAGGTTAGGCTAACTGAATATGTATATTTTAAGTACCAACTAATACACTGCAAAAAGGGGTTCTTCAGTAATGGGATTACTTTCGAATCTTAGTATCGTCTTTAAACTCCTATATATTTGTTTTCATTTTTTATGAGCATACATTATTTTTGAGAAAAAATATTAAAATATACCATTTCCTGTGCTGTAATTGATTAACGGATCAGTACTATTTAAAGAATGGTAGCCAGAGTATTGAAATAGTCACATGAGGTAATCGTCTCAAACATTTTTAATTCTGTTGAATCCCATTAATAATGTCCCTTTAAAGAGGGACATCTTTAGGCTCTGTTGTTATGGTGAATATGAGATTCTGGAAGACACTGGAAGGAAGGATTTCTGGAAACATACTTCCAGGAGGCCCAACACTGGCTTCAGGTACCCCAAGGAGTAATCTAGGAACAGTATAAACACAACAGCTGACCTCAGGGCACATACTGGAAAAGGAGGAAAGAAATGACATCTCTAAAGAAACAATGACAGAAATTATAGGAGGCTTGAGAGTGTAAGGAATTAACAACACTTAGGAAAGATCTAAAGCCGGTGCAAATCCAACAGCAGAGGAAAGTAGGTAACAATAATTTTCTGACACCCAAGTTATAAAAGATAGGCAAACTACCACTGTCTAGGAAAAAAGGAGACTATAAAGTCACAGCTAAAGAAATTAGTAATATGTGTCCGCCCCTTAAGAAAAAGGTGAAACTTCTGATTTAATCTTTTAGAAAAGTGGGACACTCATAGGTATGTCAGCAAAAGTATAAAATTTTTTTTTTAACTTGCTATTCCAAAACACCTGCAAGTCTTAGAGGAGCCATCAATACCTCCAAGCCGACTTAAAAACCCAATTATTACAGAGAGTGTCATACTCCAAATAATGACCATTAATGATTAGGAACAGTTTCACATTTCACTCTCAATTTTTGCTATTATTTCTCCCCTTTTGGAAAATGTTCATGTTTAATAGATTGTAAGACTGGAAAAATTAATTTAAAATTATGTATGTGAGTGGGTGAAGAGAGCTAAATCTTTAACAAAATTTGGATCATGTTGAATATGTATTGAATCTTTTTCACTTAATATATTGTGAGTTTTTTTGCATGACATTAAATATTCTTCAAAATCAAGATAGATAATGATTGTAACATGTTCTAATGGGTGCATTATAAACTCGTTAGTTAGTTCTGAATATTGGTTGTTCCCAGTTTCTTCACATTACAAATGGCACTGTGGTAAACATCCTTTTACCAGCACCATCGGCCCCATAATCATCTTCCCTCTGCCAGCACCAAACCCTGAGTCCCAGCACTGACCCTGAAGCTGACAACTTGGTACCGTCATCAAGAATGGAAAATCTCCATCTTGACACCTCAAAAGGAACAGGGGAATCCCACGTTCACCATGAGGTGGGGAGAGCTAAGGGTCCAGGAAGAAATCAGAACTGAAAAAAAACAAACCATAAATCTAGTTACATTATCATAAAAAGACATATTAATTAGATAATACCTGACAGAACATTTTCCTGTTCTTAGGGGTACCTAGAAATGGGTATCCCTAAATATAGAAGGGATAGAGGACAGATGAACTGTAATGCCTTCTGTTTTCTCTTTGAAATCGAACCAGCAAGGTACATTAAAATATCCAAATAATTTTATCTCACATCTCAAATTCCCTTCCATTCCAAATCTCAAATAAATATTTGAGTCTATAAATGTAAGATCTCAAGTTGAACTTTTACCTCCAATGTAGTTATATGTTTTCAAACATTTACAACTGAATTAAAATGTTTAATGTTGGTCCGCTAAGAATACTGAGAAAATGCAATAAAAAACTTATGCTCTAAAAGTTCAGTAAGCCCGATGAGACCTTTGTTAAACCATTTGTTTTCTCTAGAAATGATACATTTCATTTCACAATTTTAATGTTTGATCTTAAAATCTGGCAAAATTGCCTGTGAAATCTAGTGACAATAATACATGGTTTTCAAAGGCCTACTTAAGATGCTCCAAGTTCTAAAAAAAATTTTTTTTCTTTTATTGATTCCAAAGAAAGGGGAAGGGAGGGAGAAAGAGAGGGGGAAAACACTGATGTGACAAAGAACATCGATCAGTTGCCTCCTACATGTGCCCCAGCTGGGGACCAAACCTGCAACCCAGGCACGTGCCCTGACTGGGAATTGAACCTGCGACCGTTGGTCTTCATGATGATTTCCAACCAGTTGAGCCACACTGGCCAGGGTCTGAGGATCTGTTTTATTACTGTCATTTACAGAAGTCCGACCTAAATACTGATTATTTCTCCATGAAGAAAATGGCTTCTATTAACGCTTGGTATAGTATGAAATTTTGGGAGGCAAAATCTTCTTACAGAATGATTAAAATGTACAAACTTCCAATTATAAAACAAAATAGTCCTGGGGATATAACGTACTGCATGGTGATTATAGTTAACACTACTGTATTGTACCAGTATATTTGAAAGTTGCTGAGAGTACAACTTAAAAGCGTTTATCACAAGAAAAATAAATTAACTACGTATGATGATGAATGTTAACTAAACTTATGACAGTGATCATTTCACTATATATACATACATTAAATCATTATGTTGTACACCTAAAACCAATACAATGTTGTATGTCAATTACACCTCAATTTTAAAAAATCACCTGAGAGATATGTTCCTATATATGTTTAAACATATAAATAGACATCACTATTGTCCCTTACAGTTACTGAAAAATGCGACATGTATATTGTAAAGAAAACCCAACCAGAGATTATTTTTGAAAGCCATTACATTCATTTCTTAACAGTGGCAGGTGCCTACTTATTTAAATGTTCACACAGTAAAATCTCCTCTCAAGACTGTTAGTAAAGTCAGCGTCACAGCCGAAACAGAACATATTCTTAGGGGCTGGTTACTCTTTTTTACCCTAAAGCATCCACACCATTTGCTCATATGAGAGTCCGTAAAAGGTATGGGACAAATTAGCAGTAAAGAAGAAAAACTAAATTTTTAGGAAAAATGTTACACTGTCATCACCCCACTACAACAATTCAAACTACGGATCTTCAAGTGATATATGAGAAAACGATTATCGCCCAAGGACTGAAATAAGGGACCTAAGAAGCCATCACAACTCATGGAAACTTACTATGATTCCGGGCAATTTAGTCATTACAGGCCACATCCGGAAGAAGGCCACTGCCTGGGTTAAAAATGTTCACATCAATCAAATGTTTCTTCCACGGAGAGACAAAGCACAGTTCTCACAGGGTTGGGAAGTCCTCTTTTCATGGGCTCTTAGACAAGACAGAACCTGATCTCCAGTGAGTGAATCAAGATTGTCTATTGCCTAGACCGTCAAATATGGCTCTTCAGTATTTCAGAAATCCTCTTTGAACGCCATAAATTAAAAAAAGAAAAACCAAAAATGTGAAATCCACATTAAAATGACAAACTGATTTTAGTTTGCATTAGCTACGTTCTGCTGTCTTCTTATAGCCAGAGGCGGCTCTGTCCTAGGTCTGCATGTGGAAACTGAACAACTTCAGTGGGCCTCCTGTTTTGTTACTAAACCTATTGGATTCCTGGTTCTAATTAAGGGTTGTGTTACCGGTGACCACACAGTTATTAATGTACTTTACTGCAATTATAGGAAGTGGTGACCTTCTGCTGGGAGTCACCTGGAGTAAAATTTAATTATCAACCAGGCAAAATAGGAGTACTGATGATATAAAATGGCTTCTCATGAGGCACCTGTGATTGTAAAATACTGTTTTATAATTTTTGCTTTGACATTAAAATAAATAGAACTAAACCCCTTCCTAAAATTTAAAAAATAATTCATTCCTAAAGTGGGAACAACTGTGTATCTGTTCTAATTTTCATGTGTGCTATTAATTCTATAAATCCTTTATATAATATAGTTTTCATAGTACAAGAATAAGAGCTATGCCCTGGTCAAGTAGCTCGGTTGGTTAGAATGTCATCCCAATGCAGCAGGGTTGTGAGTTCAATCCCTGGTGGCACATTAAGAATCAACCGGTACATGCATGAATGAACCGGGGGGTGGGGGGGTGGAAACAGGGGTGTGTGTGGTAGATTGATGTATCTCTCTATCTCAAATCAATAGAAAGTTTTTTTAAAAAGAAAAAAACAATATTAGCTACAAAAAACTGGATTTATGGACTGAAGTTAGAGTGACATTTCAAAGTGGTGTTGGACTTGCCAACGTATGTTTTAAAACTATGTATTTACTTCCTACCCTACCTTTGTTGCCAAATGTTCTGAATTTGGAATTTTTTTTAAAAGTTACCATTTAATGGTCTTTTTTAAACTTTAAAGTTTTATTTTTAAGTCAACATGAAATCAATAAAACTGATGTATTTCTGATATTTTAATTACTAATTACCTCACATAGTCCTCATAACAGCCAGTAAAGTAGATAAAATAAGTAACTTGTAAGCAGCAATACTGGGTGAAGCACCAGGTATTACTACAAATAGTTCATTCCTCCAGAAATTTTAACCTAAGGTCAAATACTTATCTTCCTGAGATACTTCCAGGGTAGCGTTACTCAAAGGCAGAACCTGGGTAGATATATTTTCATGTTCCCTTCCATATCTATGATGTTTTACCTGCACTGATGAGCATTTTGATTTAGGACTCTAACAATATGCGGAAACACTAATGTGTTCTATGAAGATGCAAGCAAGCTATTTAAAAGGAAGAGGTCAGATTTTAATTTTCAAAAGACAAGAGTAGGGGAATGGCAAATATTTCACAACTAATGGCGCTTCATAACTATTTATTTACCGAGGGCCTACTATGGGCTAGCAGTCAGTCCAGATGCTAGACTGTAGAGGACAGCGTAGAAAACCTGGTGTGACAGTGTATAACAGGTGGGGGTCAGGGGTGGGGGGCTACAGGAGTCTGCTTGTTTAGCTTAGCATCATCTCAGTGCTCCTTCATTTATACAGTGCCTGGCACATAGTAGATGCTTAAATAAAAGTTTATTAAACTGAACCTAGTATACAGGGACTCCCTAGATTAGACTGGTGAAGCATCATTAATCCTTAATTTAAAAAATTATGACATCAGAAACATCCATCTGTGAGTGCCCACAGGGGGTCAAAATGACAGCTAAGCTATCTCTGCCTGTCCTAAAATAACCAGAATATTAGTATTCTACCTCTATCTTACTAAAAAGGAGACCAAGTTTCAGGCAAATCTGTCCAAGATTACACAGTAATTTCAGTAGAATGACGGAAAGTAGAACCCTTTCTCTTTCCACTGTAAAACCTACAATGCTAAATTGAGTAATCTGTAGAATATCAGGTACTATAGACTAGCAGACAAAAATGTAAGATGGTAAGGAGCTCAGAAGGCTATACCAGACATTTTCATCCCCAAAATAATTAGTTTAGAGAGCAGCAGAAAATATGGGACAGGGCGGGGGAAGAGTGAATTACTATCAATGTGTAACACCAGGATGAGCAGCCCACACAGAGAGGCTGGCAGTGTTTTAGGGTATACAGTGGAGGGTTCTTTAAGGGGACTGAAACTGCCCACTTCTCAGGGAAGTTAAGGAACCTGGAGCAGGGGTTCGAAATGCACATTCCATAACACATCATTCCTATTTTAAAAATGAAAAAACTGAAACAAATATTTAGTGCATGCCTAATGGTCTGCTTATGACCAACCCATGTCAGTAACAGATACGTAGATTCAAGGCCTGAAATCAGGTCTTTAGCATCTAAGCCAGCTCCAAATCATATGCAGTGCCTTACTTATTCTTTGAGAAGACAGCCCACCTAAACTGTATGCCTTTAAAGCCCTTTAGAAAATTAGGGCAGTTTCCCATGGGTGGGCGGAATGAGAATAAACAGTCTGACCGTTTTTATTCAGACTGATCAAAGTCTGTTCTGCTAAGTATTTTGACCATCGCTCCAGAAGGAGATGGTAAGCACTCGCAATAATGCTCCCCTGTAACGCCTTGTTTAAAACCTTAAGAAGGCTGGACATCACTCTAACAGTCTGGGCTATGTCAGGTGTGGTATCAAAGTTATCTTAAGCATCGAGTGATTGTTCAGGGTAAAGGACTGTGCTATTAACTTTACCTTTACTCTCCAGCATCTAATATAGTATCCACTCTCAGTAGATATTTGCTGACTTACTCAATAAACAAATTTTCTCCTTATCTGGGAAGACTTCTGCAGTCTTCTGGGTCTCCTCAGCCACGGGATATCCTCCCAGGCCTGCCCATTCATTCTAAAAAAAAAAATGTTTAAATAGAGCTTCATCTCTTGACCTCTTCTGGTGAGTCTTTACAGTTCTTATCAGAGATGGGCTACAATACTATTCACCATCAGAATGTACTCTTTCACTCAGATGTGCTAGCCCAGACATGATGCTGAGAATGTTTGATTCCTGATATGACACAGGCACCAACCAATCAGAATGCACAGCAGCCAGTGGGCACTCCTGGTGCCGAAGGCAGGCCCTGAGCCAGCCTGATCCTTCCTTCAGAATATAATGACCTGCTTTTATAAGATGCTAATTTATTTACCCAAATTATACAAAACAATAATTATATCATATCCTTAAAATATAGACACATCGCAGAAAATGTTCAAATCTCCTTTCATATCTGTTTCTAAATTTAACCTAAGTTGACCTGAGTTCCCATGTTACAAAATGGCTTGAAATTCTATTCTCTGTCCCTTCTTCCTAAAGATATATTAACCAACTCAGGAATGGCGTTAGGGTAAAAACAGCCAGAAAGCAAAAGAGGCATTACACATTAAAACTCTCAATGATTAATGCTATGACTGAACTGTCCTTTGTTTTAAGCCATTCTTAAAAGACTGCAGAGGCAATGCAATGCAATGCAATGGAAGAACCAGCGAACAGAAGTTAGTGGTCTTGTGTCCAATAACAAAATCCTCTTAACACTACAGAGTTCTGAAAATATTTCTTAAAGCTACCTTCAAAAAACAAACAAACGAACAACAACAACAAAAAAAAACCCACCGAAGAGAACTCTTATTTTTCATTTGGGTCTGTTAATCAATTTAAACTAGATGTAATTATTACCCAGAAGTTATTTTTTAAAAAAAGCAAATGTTGCAAAAGAATGGTTACAAAATTCATAAAATAGATCTTTTCTTATCACCAGTGAAAAAAATAAGTGTAGACCCATTGTCAGAGTGTGTCTGTGCTTTATCTTAAATCATATAAGAAGTGACTATCACAGAAAGAAGGAGTGACTTTGAATTAAAGAAATAAAATCACTTTTAGTGTTAATGCAGAGGTGGGACCATGGATGTCTCTTCCTGTCTAAGGATAGGCAATTAATTGCTTAGGATGCTAAAGCAATATTCTATTGGATCCATAGCTACAGTATAATTCAATGGTTTAAAAAAAATAAATGAAAACCCCAGAATACGGCTCACAAGACATTTCAAACCACATAAACACCAAAGTGAACACAACCTTGCATATACATAAGAGTCTTGAAGAGTAATTTTTCATGCAATGGTTATAATACCGTGCTGTGTTTATTTAAAAAAGCATTTTAAATCTTATTTTTAGTTCCAATAGTAGCATCCATGTGATATCCAATGGTAGAAGAGGCTAGGTACATAATAGGTATCACTGATGCAAGAGACCAAGCAAGACTGTGGAACTGGAAAATCATTTGAAGTAAAACAGTGATGAACACAAGATAGTAGCAGCACTAATCAGTTTCCTCACTGGAGGCCGTAAAGTACTGGTATAAATAACTAACCCTGAATATTAGGGGTAAAACCACCTTGAGGGGCTGTCCAGCATTTTCATCCATGGAATCTGTAATTCTGAGTTACATTTTTATTGATCACTAACACCATATAAAAATACTTTCACACATATTATCACATGAATCATAACATTATAAAACTAAGGGATTCTGCTGCATTTCATGGGCAAAATCTCAAATCTAGCCCAATGGCACAGCAACAGAGGCCCTGACATCGCTGATCTTGTTTGTATAGATTATTTTAATCCTTTACAAAGTTCTGGTACATTCACTACCCCGGTCTTAATGAATAGTTCATGACTGAGAAAGGAGGCTAAAACAAATGGAAACAAATTAGACACCGTCCACTGCATGGAGAATGGTTCGGGGGCAGCATTTCTGAGCTCTGACCATTCCTGAAACAAACAGGGGCCTGCACGGTCATTATCTCGAGCTTTATTACCTTCCACAAGTTTCCCTAATTGTGATCCAATTAAAGGATGCCATCTAGTCCACTTAAAATATAACGTGAAAAGAAATCACTACATAAATCTACCTAAAATCAACGCTGGGTATAGGTTTTTTGTTTTGTTCTTTTTAAGAGTGTACACATTTGACTCTCCAAATTTTCCCTATAAGAATTTCAAAAGCTGTCTCATTTAAAACACCCTCTTCTTACCAAATGAATGAAAACATTTCCAGTGGATATTTTTCATTATTTTACTCATATAAGTAAAAATGACATTTATCCATCTACTTATGCATTCAAACATAAGCTTGTGTGCACGTATGTGTAAAAGTACATGCAAATATGTAATACTTATACATATATCTATATATGCATGTATGCACATACATGTACAGCCTATCCTAGAAAGGATTTAGGGTAGCTGTTAAAAGGCATACCCTACAAGATAAAAAATAAAGGTAAAAATCAATGACAAGGAACACAGGACAAAGGGAAAATGAGGCAGGAGCAAAATGGCTTTACTGACAAAGGTCAACTGTTTCGAGTGCCTGACTTCTCATTGGTGGTTGAGCCTGAAGAGCCTGTCTATGACGCTCGACCAGCAAACGACGTGGAGATCAAGCACCTGACTGACAAGAAATCAATCATAAGCAGCTCTTCACCACAAGCACAGTTCAAAGGTAACCGTCCCTACTGATGGCTCTGAAATGCAAGTGTTAAGTGAAACCTAAATCGCGATGGGAAAAAGTATTCCACAGTATTCTTTGCTTTGAAAATTGACAATTCATATGAGATATATGTATAAGGTAAAACTCTGTAATTAGCAAATGGAATTAATTAATACAAGCTATTTCTTGACCAAACTGAAAAACAGCCCAGTTACTGGTTACTTGGATACACACCCCTGGTTTGCTAATGTGCTCTATGCAGAGATATTAAATACCAAAGAAACTAAAAACAAGCAAGGTTTCAGTTGCCTAGAAAGACAAAGAGTAACCCTTTATTTCTCCCTTGCCTTCGATTACAAACTGGGAGAAATCTGCCAAGGGTTTCAAATAGCTTTCATGTTGCACTCCAACTCTAATGGGTCGCCAGTGGTTGCACTGTGTCGGGAAGGATTCTGAGGCCCAGGCCCAGCAGGAAAGAGTGTTCTCATTTGTTTATCAGCAATCGTGCCAGGGAAGAGGAAATGAGGCAGTGCACTGCGACTTCTGTGTTTATTTCTCATCTCATTTCAATTTTCTGATGTTATCAATGAGAGCTGAAGGCTAAAAGTGGTTGATTACTAATTTACCATTTCTCTTTAAAGGATTTATTTATTTGCATCCTGTCTTATTACAAAAAAAATTCTTTGATGTTACAGAAATACACATATATGATAATAAATAGATGAGAAAACTGGATTAGAAAGAAAAAATGTATTTATCATGGGAAAGAAAATTTCTCCCTGTGGTAAATTCCAAAGCATTCGCTTTCACCACGGCCTTTCCCAGCACTGAGTAATCCACATTCATGGATACCTTAGGTGCTCATCTCAGTGAGTGAGCGTGTGAGTGAGTGTGAGGTGTTTAATAAATATGTAGGAATAGGTCTTGAGTTTGGCTATCAAGAAAACAATGCTTCTGCAATTAGACACTTGGGCTCATGTCTGGCTTTCCTTTGTGCCATATAAAAAAAGCATTTTATTTATACACTCAAAAATATTTAGTATTTGCTTATAATAAATAAGTAAAAACAAGCAAATTACACAGTATGTTAGAGGATGGCATCTATGACAATTAAGAAGCTCAAGGAGAGAGGGACTGAGACTAAGAATGCCCAGATAAAGTAAAGGCAGGTTAAGGGAGAGTAGTCGAGAAGGTGACATTTGAGTTAACTCTTAAAGGAGGTGAGGTCGCGAGTGAGTCAGGCGGATCCGAGGGGGAGCGATGCAGGCAGAGGAGAAGAAACCGCCACCGGGCTAGAGGCAGAGACAGGCCTGGTGGGGCCCCTCTGTGGCCGGAGAGAAGAATAAAGGAGGCAAGATCAGAAATGTAAAGGGGAGACAGCAGGTGATCCGGGGCTTGCAGCCATAATAAGACTTGTCAATGACTTGGAAAATGAAAAAACCATGTGGGCTCAGTTAGCCAGCACAAGCGAGTTTACCGGGACTTGGCCATAGGGCCTACCTGGACGTTCTGTGCAGATGTGAGCAGCAGCAGGGAACAGAGATTTTAGGCACATAAAGATTTTACCTTTACGGCTCATATTCGCTCATAGCATGCAAAGACCTGCTCAAATTGTGACACACCCTGGCAACTGTGTCAGTGTGACGGCAGCACTCCTCAAGATCACTGCTGCTGGGGAGGGTTAGAAAGGAACAGCAATGTAAATGGAGAGGCGAAGGGTGACCTAATTTGCTGCAGTCTGAGATTATTTATAAAGTGTCACATTCCCATTTCTCACCAATGTGGTGTTCAAATTCTTCCTGCCGGACACTGGTCAGTGGCAGACCCGCAGAGGAAACCCAGGTCTAGCTGTAGCAGAAGCCAGAAAACCACTGAAGCTATATGGTAAGACTGGGTTCTGTAAAGAAATAGAGCCAATGCTGAATAGCTCATAGCCAATATACCATTACTGTCTATGCAAGCCCAGCAAAACCGGGGCTATTAGAGTAGACACCCAAAAAGAGAAGAAAGCGGAGGAGAGAGGAAAAGAAACTAACACCTGTGGTATGATTACCTACTTCCGGGCAGAGAATATTCCTTCAAGTTCACTTCTGGGAATTTATCAAGGAATTCATTGGGAGCTCACAGGAGACAGAGCATAGACATATATAGCTCGCAGAAGGTTTAGAAGCTAGAACCAAATATTTTAAATTGTGATTTATTAAGCCACATACACACTGGTGAAACAAGCTTTTATAGCTAAAATACATATCCAGGCAAGTTGCTGAATGTACCATCTTCAAACGTTAAAAAGAGGGACAATTAGTTCAAGGCCGAAGTGAGTTCCAAGTGAGAATGGGTAAGAATGGGTATATATTTTTTAAAAATTTGCCTTTTACTACAGATGTCCACCAAGCTAAGAGTTGCTGAAAATCATGACTTTGCATATTTGCTGATTTTATTGCTTATGGATAGTTCGGACAGCTGTACATCCACTTATGTCTCCACAGGGCCATGAAGAGAAGGGCCCAGGTTTTCCTTGGCAATGGAAAGGCCATTAGATATCTGAAAACACCCACATTTCCAAGTGAGCCCCTCTGATAAAAATGATTGCTGTGCAAAATGATAAAAGATGACCAACAAGAGTCCACCCACAGTGATTTTTAAAGGGCTGGTCAAACAGAAAGCACGAGAAACATTTATTTATACCTCTTTCCAAAAAAGTTCGAGACTACTGGCAAAAATATAAGCAACATGATAAGACAGAAACACATGAAGTTCAAGATAAAGGGAAACTAAACCCAGGAGGAGAGTTATTACACAGATATATGAGCCAGAACGCAGGCTTTTGCAGAACGGCCAGCAATGGAAGGAAATTTGGCTCAGAATGCCCTCGTAGTCAAAATCAGACGGAAACGCAACAATTACGAAACTGAGTGCTCGCTAAGAGTGGAAGCAAATCTGGGGCTCAGGAGAAGTTCCGTTGGCCCCTGTTCTAAGGTCAGAAGGAGCTTCCTTCTGAGGGCCACGCCCTAGTATAATACCTGGTCAAATGACCACTTGGGACCTGGGTACCCTGGCACTGGTGCGGACTCCACAAGGGCAAATGGCCACATGGCTGACATATGAGACTCTCTGCCCACCTTGCTGCAACCAGGAATAAATTCTACACTTCCTGGAACAGTGCTTATCAAGTTAGGCTCTGAAAAGGTGCTTGAGGAGTTCTACCAATTTTTTCTTTGAATTGTATTTCTTAGCCTTTTAAATACACAAACAAATATAGGGAATGTAAGCCAATAATACACTGTACGACAGATTTCAACACATTCATATGAAGTCGCTTCAAGCACAGACACTGGGCAAACGCATCCCTGCCATCTCTTCAGGTACATTTCAACTTCATGTACATGAGCCACTGATTAGGAAAGCTGTAACTCTACGTTGGTATTCTGGAAATTCAAGTCTGTACAAGCCCATTCATAAAGAATTGTACAAACGGCCTACACATACATCACACTCACATAAATCCCAGGCCACAAGCAGGTACAACTGGTTGGCACACATCCTCACCGTGACCTAACAGCCAGCCGGACAATGCTAAGCTGCCTACCGTGTTGAGTCAGGGTGAAATGCCATCATCAAGGCTGGTGCTGACTATGTGTTTTAGGTGATCCTGTTCTGAATTTTGTACTGATCATGAAGCCTGTGAATAGCTGTATTATTTGGAATTCAAAGTCAAAACAAAAAATTCCTGGTCCTTTCCGGCTTCTGGATCAGATTAATTCAAGAAGACACTAAGAAGAAGATAAAATGAGTTGTTAAAAAATCATTACCTTTTCCAACTACCTGTGGATGTGAATAAGTATTTTTCCTAATCCTACACAGCTAAAATGGAATACAGAAATACCTAGATATGTTAAGTTGTTGATATCGAATTGTAACTGCCCTGCAGAAGTCCTGATCTCAAATTTTCAAGTTCGTCAAAGCTGCCTCTTCTCCCTGACAGATTTTATAAATGTTACAAATTTCCATTCATAAAACATATATTAAAAATGCTACTTTGAAATATTTGTATGTGTAGTTCTTTTTAAGATTTCATTTGACTGAGGGCTTTTCTACTAAAAAATTTCTAAAATCCCCCTGCTGAGGTCATTCTATTACCGATACAGAGATACTGATCCCATGAGCCCCTGGAGACTGGGTGGGGCCTGTCCCTTCCAGCATTAAGCAGCCTTGCCAATAGTTGACATTCTGATCTAATCTAATTCCAATATAATCTAACACAAACAGTATCCTCTTCTGTGTGCCATGACAAGGTTGGGAAGCCGCTGTGTGATGAACAAAGGCACTATAAATCCTTCAGGCAATTCTTCATAAATTTGATTTCTTCCAATGCCTTGGTGAGTGCTGGCAGCGGAGAGGACAAAGTTAAATTATTTGGCAAGAAACTGAAGTTCACATATTTCATACTCATGATTAAGGGCAGAATTAAGGGCAGAATTTACATTCACTCGTGAAAAGTAAAGAGGCAAATCAAGTTCAGTGGGTGTTTCAAGAGACCTGCCACCTACTAATTTTGACTCCAAGAAGGTCACTTAACCTGCTCTGGGCCTCAGCTTTCTCAATTAGAACACGAAGGAACTAAATCAGAAGTTTTCGACTAGGGCTGAACATCAGAACTTCTTGGAGGCTTTAAAAAACACATAATGGTAACAGCGACATTAACACGTGCTAGGAGGCGTTCTGAACACTCTACCATGTATTACCCTATTTCATTGCATCCCCGCAATAACGCCAGGTTGTAGGTACTACGATTATCCTGATTTTACAGGTGAAAAAACTGGGGCACAGAGAGCTTGAGATGTTTGCCCAAGCAAGTGGCAGAGCAGGTGGAAGGCTCCAGAGCCCGTGTGCTCTTCAGTGCAAGTGCGTATCCCTCCGCCTCTCTCCATACAACTCTCCCCAGGCTTCTGACTCAGACTCCACTGAAGGGCCTGGGCATGCGGGACGCGATTCTGGCGAGGGCTCCTCCTCCACGGCCACTGGGCTAGAACGGATGTGAAGCTCTGATTCAGGCTGAAGAAAACAGGCGCAATAAACTCTTTAATTAAATAAACACTCGAATTTTTTTGCCTCAAATATCTGAGTTGAAATTAAATGAGTTTGGCTTTTAACAGCTAATTGCATGGTATCAACCAAAACCAGAAAATGAATAAAGACATAGTAGGAAAAATTTGAAAAACAAAGTCATCTAGCCAACTAAGTAAAAGGGCTACACAGGTCATTTATACAGGTTACGTACTGGAGCAAAGCTATGTCTCTAAAAGGGCAATACTACTTTCATAATTTGTAACTTAGATTTGGGGGTAAAGATGAAACATTTCGGAAAAACCCTTGGAAAGGATCCATGCTCCTGTCCAAATGGGCTGGCAGCCTAACTTGTTTCTAGGATCACAAAAATGACTGCCTCTTTGTTTCACTTAAAGAAATAGTCCTTATGCTATCAGAAAGTGGCCTTTATAAAACTGAAAAATCTAAAACTGTGCATCAAAAATGCTGACACTCCAAAAAATGTTGGTTTTTCACACAGGCTCCTTCACTGACATCTGACACTTAGTAGAGGCGGAAAGGTGCTCTGGCATAAAGGGAAAATGAAGAAGATAAGTCATCCTTATCCCATGGACAATTCAGACAAGGTTAAGCCTGGTAAGGACAGAGGTCAGTGAGAGCACAGATGGTCCAGAGGAGAAAGAGTCCATGTACTCTGGTAGAGCCATGAACTTGATCAGGTTTGTCTGTGTTAGGCACATGCTTCCTGGCTAATTCTAGACACCCCATTTAGGGAAACTCGTCCTCCTCTCCTCCTACTCAGTCCCATGGCTCTCTTACAAAACCTCTTCTCAAAAGTCTCTAGTTTGAAATCAAACAATCCTTCCAGGGGAGTAGCAAAGCACTTTATTAAACAAAAGCAACTTAGAAAAAAAGTTAAGCCTCTAAAACTGAACTATAACAATTAAAAAAATAATTAAACGTGGAGGAATATACAGATCTTATTATTGCTGACCATAAAGCCTGTATCACCTGAAAGTTTCTAATACGCAGTATTCCAGCTGACAAATTAACATGTTCAATTACTAGTCTCTTTTCTGCCCTAAAGATTCACCAGTCCAGAATTGATGCATTATTTCTTTCCACTTAATAACCACATCAAAAGCACATACACTCATATAGCAAACAAACGCCTTCCTGAGAGTGGGTGAGGACTGCCAGGCAAGAATAAAAATAAGTTTTGCCTCCTCATCCTCATACCTCTGTTAATGGTAACAAACTCCCAGTTTCCTAGACTCAAAATCTTACACTTATCTTTGAATCATCTCCCCCCATGGATTCAGCCTTTTTCACATTCCATGAAGGGCCAATCTTGAGGCAATGTGTATCATCTACCTTCCCAGGGGAGTACAAGCCTTCCACTGGTGTTAAAATCCCTCATGATATCGTCCTAGTGAGGACCAGACACGGCAGGTCAGCCAGGCTCATCCTGGCTTCAAACTTGACTTTCAGTTACTTACCGATCTGAAGACTTATTCAGGTGCCAAGCTTTTCCTGATGCCCCCAATTACATGCAATCCCTCCCTATGTATCTCTCACATGACGTATCACATTCTGGTCTACATGACGTGGGAAGTTTATTTTCTGTGTAAGACAAGAACCTCCCCTTGACGTCAGGAAATGTGTCTGGTGCCATGTCTAGCAAAATCAAAGTCATCATGTTTAATAAATAACAGAATTCACCACTAACTTCTACTTGTTTAATTTTTCCTCAAAAGTGGTCTTATGCTTTAATCACATTTATATTTGTAGTAAAACTGTAATGCTACATTGTGTCCATTATTTTCTAAAGCAATGTTCTCTAGATTTGTTAAATAACGATCCTCACCCGAGAACAAGACTGATTTTAGAGAGAGGAAGAGAAAGATCGATGCAAGAGAGAAACATCCAGGTTGCCTCTTGTATGGGTCTGGACCAGGGTCGGAACTCTCAACCCAGGCATCTGCCCTGAC
The DNA here is from genome assembly GCA_004026545.1 of Mormoops blainvillei. Lineage (NCBI taxonomy): Eukaryota > Metazoa > Chordata > Mammalia > Chiroptera > Mormoopidae > Mormoops > Mormoops blainvillei. The sequence continues at coordinate 221,260 of PVJD01001670.1, forward strand.
TGGGAATGGAACCCGTGACCGACAGCTTTAGAAGACGATGTGCCAACTGAGCCACATCGGCTAGAGCTAAAAGAATGTTTCTTTTCGTATATGCGCTAACTCCCTCAGGCATGAGGCAAATGACAAATCACCCACCTTCTCTGTGCTGTGTAATCTTGCGGAGCTGCACGCTAGACAGTTAACTAGGAGCCGAGTTTTGTAAAACCAGCTACATTCAAAGGGATTACTTTGTTAGATGTCAGGAAAGACGAGTTTCTCCTTTATCCTCCTGCCTTTACTCTGAGCTTTTGATTCTGTGGGCTATTCAAGAGGACTTAAGGAAAGCTGACTCTTCTAACAAAATCATGTTCAATCTACCATGTCTGAATGTCTCTTTTAGGGTCCTGGAGAAATGAGTCTTTCTGTAGCTTGTGGTAAATGGCGGAACTTGGGTGCTGCTGAGGGGAGGATAATGAATGGGCATTCCGAGTGTATTCGGGCCGGGAGGAAGCACGGCGATTCAGAGCGTGGGCTCAGGAGTCAGACTGTCCGAGCTCAAGTCCTGGCTCCACCATTATCAGCTGTATTATCCTGAGCAATAAGAAACACATTTCAACTTCACTTTTAAAATAGAGGTAATAATAGTGCTCATAAAATTGTTTTTAGGATTAAATAATAAAACGCTTAGCACAGTTACTGGCACACGGCAAGCAGCTGACAAAGGTTAACTGCTAGCATATTCAGGTGTTTACACACATTATACTAGATTTTTTGATGGGGAAAGAGAAAGGGAGAGGTAGTAAGGTGCTAGGATTCATAGTAACCCAATAAAGAAATTCTAAGTCAAATCAAGCACAATTGCTAAATAAAAGTTTTAGAGGCTTTTATTCCTGATACTACCTCCCCCTTCTATATAATGGTTAAATACCCCCAAGCTGATGCTACAGAAATCTAAGGTTCATAAGGAGCACGAAATGGACGTAAAATAAATTCCATCTGCTCTCCCAGAAAAGGGGAGGGTGTTCTTTAAAAAAATTCTTGTGGTGATGGCCATTATCTTCAGTGCTGGCTTCCCAGTGAACTTTTGCTAATACTAATATTAAAACTGGTTTGCCAACAGCTTATGCAGTATTTGGGCATCACAGGGGAGGGGGGCTCTCAGTCACACGTAGGAATAACAAAAAGAAATGCCGAAGAAAAAGGTCAAATGACAATAAGGAGGGCTGGCTAAATCTCTAAATATCCATGCTTACCAGAAGATTTTATCCTGAGGATAAAATAGGTAATAGACATAACTTAGATTGTCTGCCAAATAGTAAATGCATGCATGCAGTAAGTACTTCACAATGATTAATATTTGAGATTTCAACTACTCATACAAAACACGGAAAGTCTCTGAGCTATGGTTATTTTAAATTTTGTTGCAGCACAAATTTGAATTGTGAGCACTCTTAGGCAGAAAGAAGTGAGTCAGGTAATTAGTGGAGAAGCAGGTCCATCATCCAGGGCCCATAGTTCAAGAAGGTTTCGCTCTAACTGAGTATCAGTAACTCTCAAGAAGGAATTAGACAGTGTTAATTTTTGATAAATGCCTACCCCCTAATGAAAGCCCACTGACAGTTCTAATGATAAAAGTGAAAAGCCAGAGGTCTACAAAAGAGATGGTTCTCTATGTGAAAGTAGGTGGTTGTAGGGGATCTTTTGATGCTAAAATTATTTTTGTTAAATTCTGGGATTTCCAAATCTTCAGGCCATATCTTGGTATTCAAAGGTCTACTGTACATAAAATTTCTATCATGCCAGAATTCCTTCCTACCAAGAAGGAAAATGAAGCAATTAGTATGAACAAGAAAATGATTCTATATAGCTTATTCAAAAAATGAACAGAAAGATTTAGTTACACACGCTGCTGCTCCTAAACTCTCAAATTTGCTTTCACTTCCACTTTAGGAAAAAAGATCACAAAGATGATGTATTTTGCAGGGTCTACAATGCATGATGTTTTACTCTTTGACTATCTGGAACCTTACTGAAGTACTGTACATGAAGCGTTAAATCACAGTTAGTGGTGACTCAACATTTTGACTCAGTAGACTGGCATGCCTTTTTAAAAAAGTCTGAAAAATTTCACATCTTAGATCACTTTTCAGTAAAGTGCCCAAGATCCTTTGTCTAAGCTCTCACCGAGTTATTATGTGTCGTTTTATTATGTTAGCAGTATTAGGAAAAGCCAAGTACCAGAAACTATTGCTATTAGTATTTTGTGTATTTGGAATCTTCTAGAACAATGAAGAAAGAACTCCTGAAAGGTAAAAATTATCTACATTACAGAAGAAAAAAAATCTGTAACTTAAAAAAATCCTATTATTTATAATATAAATAAAATCTCTAAGAAGCTACATAACAGCAAAAAAAGAAACAAAAATGGTATGCATTTTCTACGATCAATAGTGGAAAGCTCATCATCTTAACTAAATTTCATTTTTTGGGAGGATTAAAAAAAGTACACCAGTCAATAAAGAACACTAAAGAACACTTTTTCTTTTTTCTTTTTTAATAAGAGAAGAAATATTTCGCACTACTCTACATTTCTGATAACTTTTCTTTTTCTTTCCTTGTCGGAATCTGGGAAGAATTCTCCAAATACAGTTTCTGGTACTCATAAAATACAATTTAAAAAAACCTAAAATCTCCGATGGCTTTGGAATACAATACAGCTCAATATGTCCAAATCTCCATGATGTGATGAGAGATGCAGTCAGTAACAAACAGAAAATGATCTGTCTTTTATTGTTGAATTAAAGACAGTACCACCAACCAACACACTGAGACACTACTACTTCAACCTGCTTGGAAGACAGTACCTGAAGATGCCCTTAGGAGAGATCACCTCCTTTTATCAGCTTCTAATTTAATTCTACATCAAGAGCTCTGGGTTTGTAAGACTCACTGTCTGACTCTGAATGATGCTAAAGGTAGGCAATAAAATCTACGGTCTGCATCTTTCATGTCTGTATGGCTACGAATACGTCCGTGTAGAATCCATGTGGGGTATGTATATGTGTGTGTGTTTCTTTTCTAAAATAAATGCAGTAACTCTGGGTACATTCAGGCTTCTTGAACTGAGTCATTTGGCAATACCTGAATGAACCTCAGTCACCTGGCTCTAAAGTAAATTCTCTCTTCCATCTGAAAGTGAAAACCAGATCTCTTTTGAGCGGAATGATTTTTCATCACAGGATCATTATTTTGCTTTGAATGTAATGTCCTCACGACATTTATGCAGTTTCTATAAATTCCAAAGGATTTCATGTTTACCTGGAATTTCAGGATATTGGGCCTGGCAAGCCCATTGTTACTTTCGGAATAAACATTGAAGTTAACTTCTTACTTGGGTGAAGTTGATTAATATTCTTCTTATTAGAATGCCTTCACTTTCCAATTTTAGTTTAAAAAGCCTACCCACTCTGGAATAAATGGGATGATCATTTTATGCCAGGGTAGAAGAAAACAACTTTCAACAGATAGATTGTTGAAGAAATTTTAAACTTATAGAGATAAACAGAGATGTACAGAGAAAAAATATAATCATTTCGAGTTGTCCATTTTCCCAACAGTTGCCTTAATATTTTCCTATGCTCTCTTCCTTAGTTAGCATAACTCAAACTTTCCATTCATCAGAGCTAAAACCTTACAGTCATTTTTAATCATGCTCTAGTCTGGACATCCTATCTCCCAGAAAACCCCACCCTCAGTGTTCCCAAAGCGCTCTCCCCTTGCCATGTTCTATCACTGCCCTGGGTCGTCAGCCACATCATCTCTTGTGCATGAGTCTCCTTCCCCAAGCCAACCTTCCTAGTTTTGTCAGAATTATCATTCTGAGAGAGAGACACAGACAGGCAGAGACAGACAGACAGACAGACAGATAGATAGATAAACACTGACTTATGCTCCTCTTCTACTCCAAGGGCTAACTCTTTTGTAACTGAAGAAAAAACTCTGAACTTTTTAGCTTGTTATTCAAGGTGGTAACGATACGGCTCCTGGCCCCAACCGGTACCCCATACCCCAGCCACATTTTTCTCTACACCTGCACTCTCCACTCCGGTCACCAGGAGCCCTGGTTGACTAACAATTGCTGAATGACAGCTACAGTAGTGAGAAGTGACCTTTGTGCTTTGTAGACACCCAAGCACTCTCATATCTCTTGCGCTCTTTCTGAGGCTTAGGGGACACAAGTGTGTCCACCTTGCATGAAATTTTCCCTGTCCTTTAAAGTCGCAATGTCATCTCCTCACTGAAAGGCACCCCAGTTCCCTGGCATCAAGGTTAACAAAGCCTTCCTCTGACTCTTCACTAATTATAACATTTACTCTATCCTATATCATGGTTGGTTCTTTTTTTATGCCTACCTCTGTTGGCCTGTCTTGCTGTCCTGTTTCATCTTAAGGAGTTACACTGTTTTCAAAAGAATAAGGGAACTCACAGGAACAGAAAACAAAGGGATAGGAAATGAAAACGTACCGACTATTACAACCAGGGAAACTGATTATATTTCAAAAGTATTCCCTTTTGATTAATAATAGGCTATAATATTGTAAGCTAGATTTAATTCACACTTGCATTAAAATCATGTTTTATCGTACTTAGAAATAAATTATATGGTTAGTGAGTGAAAGGGGAAAAAATGCCCAAGGTTCATATGGAAATGAGAGAAAGGCTATATGAAGTAGGCATGGAAACACCTCATTTGGTTTTAATATCAACAGGTTGTTTTTCTTGTAAAATCAGTTGTTGATACAGGAGTTACTGAGACGTTTCATGGGATGTCAACGGAGAAAGTAACCACTAAGCTTCCTAGACATGGCCAACAGAGACTCACATTTGCTCCCAATGGCAAACCAGGAAGACCTAGGAACCAAACAATGTCTTGCATGCAGACATTGTTTTTGAATCTTCAAAAAAGATAGTCTGAATACAATAAAAGATTTTCCATGCAACAGTCATTGTTATGACAAGAAATAAATCAGCCATGGGCCTCAGGAGGCTGAAACTAGTCTTCTGCAAGTGCCCCCTGCCCAAAAGGAAGCCTCAAGGAGGAGGAGACTGGTGGTCATGTTATCATAAACTACGTCCCTCGCTTCCCCAGCTCGCAAGATCAGAATGTGTTTTCTTTTGCTCCTCAGTTTTACGTGCAGGATTACGTACAATTTAAGTTTGTTCTAGTCGTCAGGATTTTGAGGAGCCAAGGCACAGGCGCAGGGACGGCTAGTATTTGTTTAATGACTGTGTTCTAGGCAGCAAACCAGTTCTTTCCTTATATGGGATTGGACAAAAGGTCCCTTTAGTTTTTTCTGTAAAATAAAAAACACATTTTTCATTTTCACCAATAACTTGATTGGTTTGGTTATTTTGAGTATGCCAGGTGTCTCCCACGTGGTATAATGCTGATTGTTCTCAATGTCTCCATTCGATCGCTCTCAACTTCAGCTGGTCTACCCGACTGTGGAGCATCGTCCAGCAAGGAATCTCTAGCACAAACTTCTGCAACCACTTTTGACCCCTTCAGTAAGTCACAGCACCTTCTCCATACACTACACAAATCTTTTTTTTGCGTTTCAGTTGCATTTTTACCTTTCTTGAAATAATAAAGCATAATATACCAAAATGTTGCATATTTTCTTCCATCTTCAATATTAAAATGGCTACACAAAAATTTACCAATTTTGATAGTTTTATTTAAATGCCCACTGACATGACAGCTGTCACAGCACAACCTAACAAAACTGTTTCGAATGAAGTTAAAGACAACTAAGTGCTACTAGAGTCATCCTACAGAAGAAAACCAAACAAACATTTTGGCTAACTCAATATAACTTGATTTAATCCCAATCACAACCTCATGATATAAGCATTATTTCACTCATTGTACAGGCTCTTGACTGAGGATTAGGTACGTGCCTAGCACTGTGGTAGGTAACTCTGGGGTATCAAAAACTTGCCACACTGACCACCATGATTTTATAGTGTAGGTGAAAAATCTGTGAGCTCTATACTGTCACAGACAAGCTGCTAAATAATGTACAGGCACTTGGAGGGCAGAAGGGTATGGAAATTAGACGCTGATTGTAACACATTAAAAAAAAATAAGCAGAATTTAGTAGGGTGCAAGCGTGAAGGAGGCCAGGTGAGCTTGGAGATGGCCGTGAAGAATCAAGAGAGGGACATGGAGAGGCCCTTGAGGTAAGGCAGCAGCAGGAGCAATGGTGCCCGCCTGTTACGCTGTAGGAAGGGAGGGAGGAACCACTGAATTCTTCTGTCAGTGAGAAGGAAGAAGAAAGGCCGAAGAGGAAGCTACAGAACTTGGTGAGTGAGTGGACACTGGAAATAGTCAACAGCTGCTCCAGAGTTTCAAGCTGAGGAGAGGAGCCTGGAAAACTGACAGTTTAGCGACGAAGGACATCATGGTGAATTTGAGGCGCTAACCGTAGAGAATAGCCCTCAGAGGGAGGGGCTACAGAGGAATAAGCCAAGGAAACTCATACCAAAAGAGCCAAGAGTTGAGGCGGAAAAGTGGATGAGAGTGACAAGCCAGGGCAAACAAGGGAGACAGAAGATGCCCGAACAGCTTCAGCAGAGAACTTGAAGGCAAGACGCAAAGGATTAAGGTGACAAGAAAATGGAAGCACTGGGAGTCCTCACCTCATTTTTTCAGAACATTCCCATGAAAAGTCGGAATGAGAGAAATAAAATGGTAAGAAAGTCAAGCAAAGTATTTGTTTGATTTCACAGAAGGGAGAGAGTTAAGAATGCCTGAAGATTAAGGGGCAATAGATTAATCCTTTCTGTTTCTTAGATTATTCCATTTCTTAAACTTGATGGTTAACTACACTGATGGACTTTTTTCTTTCTGAGACAGAGAGAGAAAAACATGGATTTGTTGTTCCGCTTATTTATGCATTCACTGGTTGATTCTTCTCTGTGCCCTGACCAAGCACTGAACCCACAACCTTGGTGTCTTGGGATGACACTCTAACCAACTGAGTTGCCCGGCCAGGGTTGATGTACTCTTTTTGAGTAGATTATTTTTTAGAAACAGGAACCAAAGTTGCAGCAGCCAGGAGTAGTCATAAGGTCCCAACAAGATTTCTCATACACATTTTACAATTTAGAAGTGGTCAGATTCTTTCATCAAATGCTCCTAGAAAATGTATCTCCTTTCAATCCATATCACCTTACCACCGTAACCACAGTCACATCCCGGTCTGGTCCATGTTGCTACCTCCTTCTATAACCTAAACACGGACACGCAGTCCTCTCCTCGTAACCAGGTTGATCTACATTTTCTGGTGGCATGAGTCTGTTTGACTTGGGGTAAGGCTGCAACTCCACTGTCATCTCTTTTCAACTTGTCATCTCTTATGTCAATACAGCATCAGCTTTTTTCACTGACATTTCTTCTGTATTTTCTACTCCAAACATAACTATTTAAAAATATCTTTAGTTTTCCTCTGCAGTGTTCACAATCTTCATGCCAGTCTTGCCTTCAGCCTCCATGCACCCTCTGCATGGAATTGGGTCTCTACGGTACACATTCTTAGGTACCTAGTCCATCTTTCGGTTAGATAACCTTCTAAAACATCCAAACCCCCCAGGGACCCAAATCACTTATTTCAATTGTTTTCCTGTAATCCATCTGCATTCAGGTTAACTTGTAATTACTAAATTTTTATTTCTAAAACATTTTTCTACTTTAGAGCTATGAATTTATACTTCCCTTTTCTGAGAAATTTCTGATACTTACTTTTCTAAAAATCTCTATGTCCACTGGGTTTTTTAAGTCCTAGGATGAGTTACGTTCCCATACAGTTCTTGTAATTTCCATGTCACCAACTACCTATTCTTTACTGGCAACAATTAAGTCCAAAACGGGAATGCCATTTTTTTTGCTCTCTATCCATTCTAAGACACAAAACTGTCAGCAAGTCAAATCCAGTATTTATGAGATGCTCTGTGTTAAATGGAGTGAAGCTTCCCGCAGATACTGATGCAGAGTCCTCCGCAGAGTCCTCCCTTGCTGTATGTCTGGACTCTGTGTCACACACATCAAGACAACTATCACTGGAGTTAAACATCAAACCTGGGGTTTTGCAAATGACAGGAGAGAGGGAGAGTGCCACTGATAACAGCAAAGGGGGTGATGTTTACAGTCATTAAGAAAAACCACACATGTCAAAGAGATTTAAACAAAAAAGGAACAATTTTCTAGGAAAAATGGTAAAATGCTCTTGTACTGCATTTGGAATATGATTTGATTCAATAAAAAAAACAATAAAAAAAAACACATATTGACAGTATATAAACCATGACATTATTATTTTATGGTTATTTATCTCTTTGATGTTAAAACTCTCCTTACATGATTCAAAACTAGGTGAGGGACAATTTGTCATCCAAAATTCTTTTCCCTACTCTCACATCTCAGGAATTTGAGGGTTAGCTTCATTCTTCCGTTTTCTACAAAGTTCTGTTTTTAGCTCCTTAGACTTCAGGGCATTCTATCTACCTGTAATTATGCTGCAAAAGCAGAGGCAGACACCGGCCAAGGCCAGCAGCAGACGAGATAGCAAAAGGCCTATTTGTGGTCTTGAACAGCTGCAAGAGGGCAGGGTGTGCCTGGCAAAGTTCCCTCTGACTCTGCGGCTGGGCGTGACAAACCCTAAGAGCCAGACCTGCTTTCGGAGCAGTCCCTAGCACAGGACATTATTTCACTGCCCTGGAAGTAAAGGACGGCCGTCAAAAGGTCAAGAGGGATGACCCAAAGAGTAATAACACAAGTAAAGCACAGGGATGGTGCTAAGAGTGATGTCTGTAAAGCTCTTCAGATCCTACAGGACCACCACCCACTGTCCCACCCTGCCCTCTAGAAAGGAAACAAAGCAAAACCACCACCTCCTTATGGAACGCAAGAAGTTACTTTTAGTTCCAAGTAAATTTTGAAAAAATTTTTTTCTTAAAGAAGTAATAAATCTAATTATTTGACCTAGGACAACAGAAATAAAATGCTATTAATCAGATATTTAGAACGGGGGATAGTTTTTCAGGGAACAGGATGCAGCCACTGGTGGACGTTTTCTTCCCCAGTTATATAAAATTCCTTTTGTAAAGGACCATTATTGTCTTTGAACAAATAAAAGATGCCGTTATATGTGTAGACTTTTATAGAGTAGCTCAAAGTGATTAAAAGCTTTTAAGTCTTTATACAATCATCCGTGCACTGTACTGTACTTCTGGCTCCTTGGTTTAAATGTAATTGCAACAAAATAGTGCATTTATATTCTATTTATCAACAATATTAGCAAAGAATGCAAATTTACTTCGGAACTTTATATACATGTGCATATTTCTTCACAAGGAATCGCACAAGGGTGCGATGAGAACAGAAATAGGAATGTGGGGAAGAAGAATTCCCAAAGAGACGAGGGTGAGCAGCTCCCACCACAAAGGTACAGGTGGCTAACGAAGCCAGACTACCATTTCAGGGCTGGAATTAAGAATATTACACACATTTAAGATAAGGGTTGAGAGAGTAGCTGCCTTTCCAACAAACAATGACAACTAAAGTTTCTATTATTATGAGACAGATTGGCCCCCTAGAAGTGCTTCCACGCACGAAAGACGAGTACTCCTCCAAAGGATCTAGCCATCAGTTTTTAAATAATTCATACTGTACTTCTCATATGCCCATAAAATCAAATTCTACGGAGAAAATGCTCCAATTTATTTTGTTATATGGGCTGACTGAATAAGTGTCCAAGGACTTAAAACTCGGAAATGCTGTCACTGTACCGATAACGAGGATTCACAGATTTGTCTTGTACTGAACTTCTCTTATAACACAATTTATATCACTCTATAATATGATCAAAGAAATATTCAGCAGCTAAAAACAATGAGAACCACTGCTACTTACGGCTGGCACAGCTTCACCAGGTCCTGGTCTGTGGTGTTGGGAGGCAGTCCTCGGATATAGAGATTCGTTTTGCTTAGCTGATCCCATCCTGAGTTGCTACTGCTGCTACTGTTGTTATTACTGCTGGTGGTGCTGGGGCTGGGAGGGGCCATGGGGTGGGCTGGGACCAGAGACTGCTGAAAAACAAAGGTGAGCATTATAAGAACTCTAGGGGGAAGGTATATAGCACCGTTCAGAAGCTGTTTGATCTCCAAAATAAAATGAGGTTACCAAGTTATGAATACGGGTTATCTTAAGGGACTTTCATATATAAATTTTAATTTACACCCTTAAAAAAAAACAACTGTTCATTTAAAAAAAAATGAAAACAAAAAACTTCTCTCCCCTTCAACATGAAATTAAAATAACAGGATTTTATTCAGTAGAATTTTCTCTATGTGCACCTTAAGTACGACTAAATTTATGTAAGATTAATTTATTCACAGATTTTAAGGAACATGTCAACTGAGACTCAACATTAACTTGCATGAAGTTATGTTGGCAATATCATTTTAATATGCAGTAATTTAGAAATCACTAGGCTTTTGAAAAGGTTTTCAAATTCTGAAGAACATCTGATTGAAAGTTGCTGATAAATTTTATCCCAATGACTTGGGGTGGGGGGAGCAATTAGTCTTCAAGTGTAAGAAAGCTGGAGTTCAATCAAGGTGCTCAAGCACAGCGAACTTCACCTAATCCTAGGATAGGCGTCGATCTGCGCTGAGACATTGGGGTAAGATTCACAGGCATGCTGCCTTTCGCTCCGGCTAGGCCTGTGAAATTTAACCCCTGTGAGAATGGCGAAGTATTTGGAAACCTTCCCAGGCCTCGCAGCAACCAACATCTTTTGTAAAGCTTGCAACCGAGGGCTCAGTGTGATTTCACAGTCAGCAGCTACCTTGGAAGAATGTCTGAAATTGTACTCACACCAGATAATTCTCTGTTAACCAACTGAAAGCAACCGCAGTCTCTGTCCCTATGCCACACACAGGTCTTTTGAGGAAGTTAAATGGTTCAGTTTGAGATGGAAGTGAACACACCCCAAAGTGTCCTCACAGCAAATGCTCAGTTTCACACCAGGACAGAACTTTTTTTCACCTCACATCTTCTTAATAATAAATATACCAAGCCAAGGACATCACTTAAAAGATTGAGTAGCTGTTTGAAAGTATAAAATTAAATGGACATTCAACAAAAATTTCAGATCTTACAGCTTGATTTTTACTATCAAAAACAAGAAAATTAGGCACCTCTAAGAAACAATTAAATTTCACTTTGGAAAGTCCAAAAAGCAGACCCCTTGCAATAAATGTACCCTTGTGTACCCTGTCCGTAATCGCAACGATCCATGATGGATATCTGGCCCTGCGCCCAGTTTCCGCCATGACCATTCCAGTTCCCAGTGTCCCGGTGCGCGGGGAGCCTCATCAGCCTGACATGGAGCCCTTCTTTGTGGCCTATGCTACGCAGATTCTACTCTCACTGCCCAGGGTCCTTGCTAAGATCATTAAGTCCAAACACCAATTTACCTCAAGAGATTCTCCCTTAGAAGGAAAGGAGCAAGAAGGTTAACAACAGTAATGTATAAGTGAAGGCTGAACTTGAACTGGGAACATCAGTATTGCTTAATCTAAGCAAAAACCTGCCTGAGATCATATCCTATCAAATGCCTTTGATTTATGCCCTTAATAAGCAGTCAAACGCCTATCCTTTCCTTTCGCCACTGGTTTTTCTTGAGGGGATAACGAATCTGATTTTCTAGATGTAAAACCAAGAATAAGCCCCTTGCTCTGCCCCAGGTGGCACCTCAGACCCCCAACCATGCCACACAGAGGCCTGTGTTTCTTCTCCAAAGTCACTCAATACATCTGGAGTTGCTACCTGAAATTAGCCAGGCATGCCCTATTTCTCACTTCAGTTAACAGAGGTGCTGGGAAGTTACACACAGTTGCCTCCCTGTCCCAAGCCTTTGATTTACACAAGAAACTTGTAGCTGTAGACAAAACTAGGCAAGTCTGTATTTTTTCTTAAATCATCTTGGATGCATGTCCGAGAACCCATCCTTGCCGCAGACCGCACTGTTCTTCATGGCTGTACCTGATAATGTTTACTGCAGCTGGCGGAGGGTGCAAGGTGGTCACCTAGGGTAAGACGTGGAGAAGTCTGGAAGGAGCCACGGATGAGGTCCATCCCCACCTCTCGGCGGGATTACACTAACACAAAGCAAGTGAACCAGTACACATTTCTAAGGCGGCATTCCTAGTCTCCACCAGCTCTAGGCTCTGCTTTGCTCTGGGATGGAAAGTGGAGGGCTGGGTGTGGACCTGCACGTTAAAGGAAACATTTCGGGGTATAATTTATTTGGATTTTGTGTGGACATGAAGGTAGTAGGTTTTTATTTATGTATTTATTTTTGGCATAAGTAGAAGCATGATTTACATCTCAGAATTTACGCAGCTGATTTAATATATCTTTGACAGACCTCCATATTTATTACAGTAATATTTTCCAACTCTGGAAAGTGGGTGGGGAGCAAATACAGCCTGTCCCTCCCTGCTTCCCCTCTGGCCTGCCCTAAGGGGAAAAAAAATCTCCTAGTACGCATATCCCAGGTGGGAAAAAGGGGTTTCTGAATGCACCCCGAGGAGGTCCACTGGCCTCTGGTGAATCCTAAATGGAAAAGGTTCAAATTCAAATTTTATCCTAAAATCAACTATTTCTCAGAACTAGCTGAGACAGAGAAAGGGATCTGAAAGAGAGAAGTGTTCAGTTACGCCAGGTTGTCAATTTTTTATATGCTGGTGCCGAAAAATTTTTCATCAAAGATTAAATTTTTACAACTTGTTGAAATTAACAATTTAAGTCCTGATAAAGACTGGACATATATTCAAAGAAGAAAACTCAAACATAAGAAAACTGATTATTCCTAAATATTCAGAATGGGTTAATGATAAATTTTAAAAGTGTGAGTAATAATTACTGCCATGTATTGCATGTTTAAGACGTCCAGACACGGTGTTGATGGCTTTATATGCATTATTTTATTTAATCCAATAAGGCGTTGTTGTCCCATTTTGCAGACTAGGAAGCTGAGTCTCAAGAGGGGTTAAGTAATGTGCCAAGATCACGCATTTAAGAGGTGGCGGGGCTGGAATTTGAACCCATGACTGCTGGACGACAAAGACGGAGCCGTGGAACAGTACTCTAAATGGCACCCAACACACTGTCTGGTATGTCCGAAATGCCCTATTGGTAATCTTTTACAAATCTCTCCTGTCCCCATCCTCCCGGCACCCTAGTTACTGAATTCAAGTTTCTCTCACATGTGACAGTTCATACCATCACTGGCTAATGTTCCTAAGAAAAAGAGTCAATGGCACCTTTACATTAAGGTAATGAGCAGTTGGCTTGTGTATGTGTGTTTCACAAAGCTTTAAAAAGGTTGGTTTTTAAAAAGTTACCTTACTATTTTTTCATTAACAAAAAAATTTGGCAAACAGCTTTTGAAAGCTACAGCACATTAAGGTAGAACAGCGTCAGCACTTTAGGAAAGCTCAACTTAACCAGTGAAGAATTAAACCTTCACTCTCAGACTGAAACGCACTGACAAGTCTTTAAATACAACTTCAGGACTCAGATAAACTCAAAGTAATTACATTTTGTAGTTATGTCTCAAAGGCACAAATATTAAACTTTAAAAAACAAAACTAAAGTTTACAAAGGGCTGACTTTTTACCAAACTCCATTTTCATCACTGGTTATCCTTTTACATTTCGCCCCTGAAAGCCCCTAAGCTGCCCTGGAATTTGAAAGGACACCCCTCCCTTCCCCCTGCCCTTGGATAACATTTGTAACTAATTTACATAAATTCAAGCCAGCTAAAGGGCCGGGTGGCTAGAATACCGCAGCTAAGAGCTGACCCATCCCCAGTACTAGTAGTCTATCTCAGAGCACAGGGGTCTATCTCAGCACTCTCTGGCCTGATCTCACTGCTTCCGGTCATGTAAACAAGCTACCTATCAAAGTTGTCTATCCAAAGGCAGGGAAAACAAGCTAATTCAGTTTTTATGTTAACATTTATCTGGGTTTACTTTGCATGCCACAGTTGACAGGAAAACAAAGTCAGTGGTAAATAAATGGGGTGGCTCTACTGGCAGGCCCTCTCTGCCCTCCCTGCACAAGTGGGCGTGGGCACCAGCAGGAAGACTGTTTGTCAGCAATCAGGGAGGACTTCCTGTGTGGACAGTCCCATGTCTCCATGCCGGCAGGGCAGGAAGGCCCTCTCGCCTCCTACTCTAAAAGACAGGACGATCAACAACAGGCACATGACGACTACACACACAGTAAACCTTTCCCTCCCTATCACATCACACCCCACCCCAGCACCATACTAAGCTGTCTCTTCTAGATCAATGCAAATCTAAAAATCTTTTACAGAAAAGGCAAAAATTAACCATGGGTAAGCTAACATATATTAGTAACCATGTACACTGCTGAAGATTTCTATTCAGCAAAGATAATAAAAAAAAGATCTGTCATTATAAATTCTATTGTCTCATTTCCTTCCTATTTCTAATAAGCTCAAGAACAGTGCTGACAAGTCTTATAGGTGGAGCTGTCCTCTCCCCTCCCCCTTAGTAACTTTTCTAAGAATTCTAATGGGATTGAAGGGAAAGGAAACCTAGGATCTACCTTTGAATTACGCTCAAGTCTTTGTGAAGGCTCTCATCCTTATAGTTTAGGAAGGTTACAATCCATAATCCATAACCTTGAGAAAAAAAGAAAAGGCACTCATGGACACGGACAGCAGTGTGGTGATGGGGGGGGGCAGGGTGAGGGGTAGGTGGAAGTGGAAGAGGGTATATAAGGGGCAGAAATAGTAATGGAAAAAAATACAATGTAAAATAAACTGTTTTAAAAAGTAAAAAAATACCCCCCCAAACCATAATCTCATCCCCACCCTGCTACCCCCCCTACACACACACGGGCGCACGCGTGCACACACACAGGTAGAGAAACAGAGAGAGGGAGATGGACCATCAGCCCAAACAGCAGGGAGGTTCCACACACCCACCCACTCTTTCCTTCATTCAGGAACAAAGTCATCGCCACAGTTGCTTGGGAGAACCAACCAAAGTTACGAACATTGTCATTTACACCAGGACATGCTACAGTATCAAGCCTGGCATAAACTAAGTACCATGTAAAGAATTCCATACACTGTTCCTCTCCATACGCTTTCAAGATGTGAAAGAAATTTAACAGGGTAAGGGAATTATCAAACAGGAAGGAGAGAAAAGCATCCAAATGGGCCAATTTCACCACAGTTAGGATATTTTCTTTGTTTCCATTCAGAAATCTGAGTGGCTCTAAGAGGGCTAGGAATAGTAGCTGTGAAAGATAAAGTTCCTGGCACAGGGAGCTGGGAAAGTACACAAAGCTGAGCAGTAGGAGGTGAATTAATGAGAGATGAGAAACTGGTCAGGAAGCAGATGTTCTTCCGGGTAGATCAAACTGAAAAGGCAGCATCTATATTAATGAAGAACAATAGTGCCCCTTCAGACGTACAGGTTTTTGCTCTTCCATAATGTGGGAAGAAGGGCAAATGGTCAAATATAATTTAATCCCATTTGGTGTTAGGCTATCAAAGCTTAAAATCGCATGGCCAAAGCTAGTTCTCATCACCACTGAGTCTTGTTTGGAGATAAACTCTGCAGCCTCTATGACTATGAAACTGAGAAATACATTATTCAATATTTTTGGTTTGATTACATCTGTCAAAAGAGAGTAGTCCATGTTGTTATGCTAGCTATTCAAATAAAATCTAAAAATAAAAAATTCCCAACAGATTTCACACTTCATATACTCAGATACCTACTAGAGTTGGTTTCTGCAGGCAAAACTGCAATCTCTACAAAGAAATCTCTTTACCTGAGTCCATGAAGAGTGCATCATCTTCTTAGGCTTTAGGTTAAAAAACAGAATTAAGGCTTCCATTACATAGATAATTATCTGTTGAATATAACCTGGCTGACTGAATGGATGGAGACCATACTGAAGAAATGAAAATCGACTTCAGCCAAAGGAAAAACCCTTTAAAAATTAAAACAACTTAGACAAGCTCTGAGGACTGGAGGTAGTGGTTGTGAAGGGGTAAAACGAAAGGGCAAGCAGGTGTTGAAAAATCCATGGCAGGGGCCCTGGCGTGGTAGTTCAGCTGGTTAGAGCATCATCCTGATACACCAAGGTTGCGGGTTCGATCCCCAGAGTACATACAAGAATCAACCAATGAATGTATAAATAAGTGGAACATATCAATGGCGCCTGCTCTCACTCTCTCCCCCTACCCCCAACTTCCTCACTTCCTCCCTTTCTCTCTAAAATAAATTAAAAAACAAAACAAAAAAGAAAAGAAGAAAGATTGACCCATCCATTGTAGAAAACATACCATAGGTTCAATGTGTAATTTCTGAGGTCAAATTTTCCTTTAAAGTCCTACCAAGAAACTATTCAATAGATTCCTTATCATGCAAATATCTTTTAAACTGTGCAGATCAGCTCAGCTGTTCTGTTCTCTCCAGAGGTCTTCCCGAGAACCCCACTGACCCCCAACAAGTTGCCTATTGAGAACTCTGGGCCAAGGAACACAGTAGAGTTCTTGTCCTATTTGTTCCTTCTAGCTTTTGTAAGAGTATTTATGAAGTAGATAGAAAAAGATACCATGAAACCTCCATAAACACAGTCAACTAATCTTAAAAAATAGGAGCAAAGGCAATACAATGGAACAAAGATAGTCTCTTCAACAAATGGTGCTGGAGCAACTGGACCTTCACATGCAAAAAAAAAAAAAAAAAAAAAAAAAAGAATCGATACACAGACCTTACACCCTTCACCAAAATTAACTCAAAGCTCATCATAGACCTAAATGTAAAATGCAAATCTATAAAACTTCTAGAAGATAATAGAGGAGAAAACCTACATGACCTTGGGCATGATGATGTCTTTTCAGATACAACAAACACCGCCAAAGACACAATCCATGAAAAAAAATAATTTATAAGTTGGAGTTCATTAAAATTAAAAGCATTTGCTTTGCAAAAGATAATATTAAGAGAATAAGATAAGCCACAGGCAGGCTGGAAGAAAATGCTTGTAAAAGATACATCTGATCAGGACTGTTACCTAAGACAAACAAGAAAATCTTAAGATTCAACAATAAGAAAACAACCCAATTTTAAAAATGGGCCAAAACCTTAACAGACACCTCACCAGAGAAGATGTGCAGATGTCAAATATCCATACGAAAAGCGGCTTCACATATTTCATCAGGAAATAAAAATTTAATACAAAAATTTTTTATCCTTACCAGAAAACATTTTTCATAGCTTTTAGAGAAAGAGGAAGAGGGTGGGCAGTGAGGGACAGGTAGTAGGGGGAGAGAAAGAAGGAAAGAGAGAAATAGCGACATGAGAGAGAAATATCAATTGGTTGCCTTTTGTAATTGCCCTGACCAGGGATCAAACCCGTAACCTAGGCATGTGCCCTGACCAGGGACTGAACCCAGAACCTTTTGGTGTATGGGATGATGCTTCAACCGCGTCAGACCAGCCAGGACAATACAGTGTTTAGTTTAATAAAAATTAAAACAAGGTACCATTACACACCTATTAGAATGGCCAAAATCTGGAATACCAACACCACCACGAAATGCTGTAGACAACAGGGAGCAACAGAATCTTGCATTCGTTGATGGTGGTGATGCAAAATGGTGCTGCTACTTCAGAAGACAGTTTGGAGGTTTTTAAAAACTAAGCATGCTTTTACCACATGATCCAGCAATCATGCTCCCTGGTATTTGCCTAAGGGAGTTAAAAACTTATGCCCACCCCAAAACCTGCATCTGGATGTTTGTAGCAGCTTTATTCACAATTGCCCAAACTTGGAAGCAACCGAGATGTCCTTTGGGAGACGAACAGATAGATAAACTGTGGTATGCCCAGACAATGAAATATTATGCAGTGATTTAAAAAAAAGAGAGAGAGAGAGAAAGAGAGAGAGAGTGGACCCTGGTTGGAGTGGCTCAGTGGATTGAGCGCCGGCCTACAAAGCGAAGGGTTGCCGTTGCCGGTTCGGTTCCGGGTGAGGGCACACGCCTGGGTTGCAGGTTGGGTCCCTGGTTGGAGGTACGCGTGCGAGAAGCAACTGACAGATGTTTCTCTCACCCATTGGTGTTTCTCTCCCTCTCTTTCTCCCTCCCTTCCCCTTTTTCTAAAAGTAAATAAAATCTTAAAAAAAAAAAAAGCTATCAAGCCATAAAAAGACAAGGAGGTACCTTAAATGTACATTACTAAATGAAAGAAGTCAATCTGAAAGGAGTATATACTGTATAATTCCAATTACATGACAGTCTGGAAAAAGTTAAATTATGGAGACAGTGAAAAAAAGTCAATGGTTTCCAGGGGTTGTGGGGAAGAAGGGATGAATAGTGGGAGCACAGAGAATTAATAGGGCAGTGAAAATACTCTGTATGATATTATAATGGTAGGTAGTCATTAAACATTTCTCTAAACCCACAGATGTGAAACACCAACGGTGAACCCTAAGATAAACTACGACAACTTGAGTGATTATGATGTGTCCCTGTATGTTCACCTTTGCTAAAAATGCACCATTCTGGTGAGTGACGTTGATAATGGAGGAACCTATGTATGTTTGTGTGGGGGCAGGAGTTTATGGGAAACCCCTGTACCTTCCTCTCAATTTTGTGGTAAACCTAAAACTGCTCTCAAAAATAGTCTTTAAAAAAAAGGAAAAGCAACCGACATGTGAATACCAGACTGGAGGAGTTAAATCTAAGTCATTCACCAGAAAACTGAAGGGCCAAGAAAGGAAGTGAGGGGATTAAGCAATGGGTTCAAAACTTCCTTACCAGAAAACACACTCATTAGGAAGGAAAAGCTCTTAAGTGTGGGCTCCTGGCCCTATCTACCCTTAATGGCACTACATATAATAGTGTGGTATGGTACAGTTTCTAAAAATAGTTCAGAGTTCAACCAAAGGAAGATGAGGGATGAAAGAGCCTGAGACAGAAAGGTTGCAGAAGGCTTCGCGGAGGGGGCAGGCAGCTGAGTGGGCTGAATATTAATGAAAAGCCATTAAGAATAAGAGGAATGGCATTCCTGAAAGGGTGTGAGGGGAGGGGAGAGGAGGAGACTACGAAGATACAGCCAGGAAGGGTCATTCTTCACGAAAGCCCGTGGAAAAAAACAATCTTGGTTGGTTCAAAGGATATGCTAGGACAACCTGATTTTGGGGGTGGGGGGCTACTGGGAAGGTAGTAGGATAACCTAGAAATTAAAGACAGAATACAGATAGGATGTCATCAGATGTTAGTATACAGAGTTTCAGAGGGAGAAATGAGAATTTAAAGATGATACACAGAGAGGACAGCTGGCGGGAAACATAAAACCAGGGAAATTCTTTCCCCTCTTGTCTATGAAAAGGTACATTGAAAAGAAAAATTACTGGATGGAAAAATCTGAGTATCTGGATTCAAATCCTGCCTTGGCCAGTGACTGAAATGTCATTCTGGGTGATTTCTAAGCTCCCTTCCAACTCTCAAATTCTAACACTGGAATAAAGGCTCCTGGCCATCTCTAGCTGAGGCATATCAAGACAGAATGCAGCCAGGCTCTTGCATAGCCAGGGAAATGGAGCAAGAGGTGAATCCAGCAGACCCAAGAAGGAAGACACACCCCGTTTCGCAGTGCAGCTGGAAGACAGGCAGGAATGAGCACACTGCCGCCCCTGCCCCTGCACCACTCAGGCCAAGCACTGATTCCCGTTTAGTCACAGGTGATGGCGAGAAAATATTACAAATACATAAACGACACTAAAATCACAACTAAAGCTTAAAGGAACACAAATTTTTTTATTGATATAATATTCAGAGTTCCTGAAACCAGAGTGTTCTTAAGGCGAAAATATTACAGCTGGAATTACTTAAATAACTTAGATATGTTAGTTAATAGCCTGGCATCCTTTTATTTCAATGTGTAATCAGTATAAAAACAGCATTTCACATTGTTTCATCTCTTATATATAAAAGGACCACGTAATAGCTCCAAAACCTCCTTAAAAGAAAACTTGAAACAATAAGCCAATTACATCCCAAGCAGCCAGCTATTAGAACACAGTAAACATAAAATCCTGCCCAACTTTGGGTGCAAAATTACTCTTCTGGATTCTGAATGCAGGTGTGTGAAAGTGTTTCTCTCCTCCTTCTAAGCCCCATATGAAGGATTTTCAGATACACACCAGTTTTCTTCCTCAACACAGAGCTTCACGAAGGGGACAAGGCCAAACTCGTCTTTTCCTTTTTGCTCAAAATAAATTGGAAAAAGAAGGCTTCCTATGGTAAGTGCAGGATCGCCTTTATCAGGACAGTTCAGAACACCTCTGCCACGTTCTGAGTTTCCTGCCTCTCCCCAGTGGAGTTAGGCTACCAGTGTTGACAACTTCCTTCCAGCTGTTTTGTAAAGTCCTCGCACAGTACAGTTCATATCTTCTCCAACTATTTCTTATAAGTAAAGGACTATTGCTGAGACTGCAAAAGCTTCAGGGTGGAAATAATCTATTTTCAAATGCCCTTTCTTCACATTAAACAACATTCATCCAAAGTAGTGTAAATTGATAAAGTAAACATTAAAGTTAGAAAAATTATGAGTCAGCTTATCCAAAAATAAAACTCCAAATGAATTTTTTCAAGTTAATTTTTTTTTTTACAGGCAAAGGGACATGTGAATGAGCTTACAGTATTATGGGTTTCACAAATTAGCTCCCAAAGAAAAAAGCATTATCGGTACTTTCTGGAAACCGAACAAGTGCATGAAATCTCCTCATAATAATTTAGAAAATGAAACCTTATCTGGCAGTGTTGTGATTTGTATATAGTCAAAGTAAAACACCATCAACAGGAAAAAGTTTTAAGTTACTATAAAAAATTAATGATTATATGCCCTGGCTGGTGTGTCTCAGCGGAGTGAGCGCTGGCCTGTGAACTCAAGGCTCGCCGGTTCAATTCCAGTCAGGGCGCATGCCTGGGTTGTGGGCCAGGTCCCCAGTGAGGGTTGTGTGAGAGGCAACCACACACTGATATTTCTCTCCCTCTCTTTCTCCTTCCCTTCCCCCTTTCTAAAGATAAATAAATAAGATCTTTAAAAAAAATTAATGATTATATGTCTTTCTCATGATAAAATCCAGCCGCTTGTATCTGATACAACGTGGGTAATGAGTATAGAAGAGCTCTTTATTTTGTATCACCACGTCTCTCTGTGGGACTGTCTGTCTGTGAGGCTGCGTGTGAGTCAACAGAAGAGAGTAAGTAGATGGCTGTCTCTGAGATACAAAACACAATGGCTTCAGAAAACCCCCAAAACTTTTTGCCTAAAATCCACCTTAAAAATTAACTTTTTGCCTGTTATCTCAACCCTGTATATATACACAGAGGCACAGACATACATAACTGAAATATTTTGTGAGTTGTTTTCCTTTACCATATGCAATGTACCCTAATATTATCTTTTCTTATCAATGTCATAAAAAAACAAATGCTGATAGCAACCAATAAATTGATTTAAGATCCCACTAATACTGTCACTTGCAGGTTAAAAAACAGTGGTCTGCTGCCTTTCTCAAACTCTGATAAACACAGGAATGACTTACATGCAGGTTTCAACTCAGCATTTAGGTGGGGTCAAGATTCTGCAGTGCAAGTGAGCTCTGAGGTGATACCCATGCAAACAGCAGGGCTCTAGCGGTGAGCACTCTTGGTGCGGATGAGTTTTAGAAATGTCCCTTTCCAGTTTTATGAAGGAGCAAGCTGCATCTATTCACAAAATGAGATCATCTTTGTTCATCTGATTTCCAATCGAGTATCTGCTCGGTGTCACAAAATGTTAGTGCTGAAAGCGGTATCAGAGATTGTACAATCCAATGATTCCCAGTTTGAAGTACAACAGAATCTTAAGAGATTGGTCTGAGGGGTGGAGGTGGGGACAGTATTTTTATTTTTATCAGAGGGCTTAGCTTTTAAAAGACTAAGAAATACTGATCTTATCCAACTCTTCACTTTTCAGGAAACCCAAGGCCCAGAGAAGTCAAAGTATATGCATCCAAGGTCATACAGCTAATTTATGGCAGGACTGGGTCTCCACTCCCAGCCCCAATGCCAAAAAGCAGCAGCTCTTGTTTGCCACAAAGACTGCAGCGAGGATGAACGTACATGCCAAGTTTTCTTAATGAGTCTTAAAAAGGAAACTTATGTGCTAGTCCTGTTAAGGCATCGCAGAAAAAGTATGTATTTTGTACAGCCTCTTTTATACCTCGTATTCCCTCCACCTCAAATTTCTAGATGACTTGGATGTCCATGTCTGTTGAACGCTATACACCTAGTTTCTTGCTTAGCAAAAAGAGGGTGCGGGGAAGGGGGGAGTGCTTATACCATGTATCAAATTTACAATTCCTAAAAAAGTCTTATGAATGCTAGCATTTCTGTCTTTGTATTTATAATTTAAATGTGTGAATAGCACACACAATCATTATCTGTACCCTCTACAAGAAGATACAAAAATCAAACAGTTTAATTATAGCAGTTTGGAGCCCGTCTGTCAGAAATGTACATTTAGGGTCAACTGACAATTTAATGGGCTTAGATTAGAAACTTTTGAAGAATCGCTAGAATTGTCCACCCACTGTCTTCAACCCTGTTTCCTTACAAAAAATAATATTTGTAAGGATTTTCCTTTCATGTATTCCAGCGCTGGCTGTTATCCTGAAGCATCACAATGACTACACGCATACGAATTCTCCACGACAAGCCGGTTCTCCTCCAGAAGTCCAAATAGGTATATGAACCCTGATCCCAGCAGCTGGTCAGTATACTTGGGGAACTGTTTCTCTTTTGACCTGGTAAGTACTTCTCCAATTTTGTAGGGACAAGTTTTTGGACATGTCAGACTTCTCTTGATGGATACTACATATTTAGACTGAGTATCTACTGCCACCAATAGTCTGGAGACTTTCCTCAGTTTCCTCTCTTTGGGGGAGCCAGCCCCTGCACTACTGTCTAATCACTTCAGGAGTGATGCGCTCATCCTTGGACTATCTAGTGCCTTGGAAGCTAACCAACCCAAATGCCGGAAAGGTGTACTCCTCTCTTTGTCTCTTCTGAAACATAAACTGAAGGAGAACTTTATTCTGCGGTAAGCAGAATCTGGGAAACGGTTTCGATATTTATGTAAACCAGACGTGGCTTTTTCCCTTAGTCTTCAAAGTATTCCCCAAAACTCTTGGTTCAGAGTAAGGAGTTACTAAAAATAAAAAAAAGAAAGAAAAAAAAAAAAGAAGAAGTGAAGCTATTAATCTCCGTGAATGCCATTTTATTTTCTTTTGCTAAAGTTTATTACGAAGCATTAGTTTTGTCCCTTACACCAAAATAAGCGAAGTGTATACATTGCTGGTTATTGAAAATTTGAGAGGGAGCATCTTTTCCCAGGGGGCGTGGATAGTATAAAGCCCTGGTTTTCTAGAGCAAACGCTCAGAAGCTCTGTGTGTTTGGGGGGGGTCTGGTGTAGGGGTCACACATCCCTAACCCCATCCCTTTTTCTTCTCATTTTATTTAGTTTCATTACAGTGTCAACTAAAATATATTCTATCTTTGCTGCCCATAATCAAAATATGCAATCCTTCACTCTCAATCACAACCCCAGATTAACCCAATTTACTGACAAGTACCCAAACTAGGTTTCATAAATCTCTGTCCTTCTAAATGCACAAAGCAAGAGACCACGACCATCCCTCCCCACCTGACACAAACAAGTTTAAGAAGGAAATTGTGCCTGCATGGAAACAGGCTCTGGGAGACTCCATACTCCATGACCAGGGACCTGGGACCAGCTCTCCGAGCCCAGCCCATCTAATCCAGAGCGGCTAGTAAGCACTTCCAGCACAGGAAAGGGAACAGGCCGGAGCCCCGGCACGGCCGCGGACCCCAGGTCGGACAGTGCAGACAGAAGAGAAGATCTAGGAGGGGCCTGCAGCCACACCAGGCTCACCAAACGGAGTGAGCACAAAGCAGGGGAATGCAAACTTCAGAGCACCCCAACAGTACCAAATTATTTTGCTAAAAAAAGAAGATGGAATATAAGCAGTTTTTAAATTTGTTTACCTGAATTTCTGTTTGATACTTCCTTTACGTTTTGTACTAGATTTAATCTCAAAACATTTTAAATGCCCAATTTAAAAATCAGAGCAGAGAACAAAGAAATGAACAAAGAAGAATGGTGGATAAAAAAAAAAAAGATCAGAGTCAGGCACTCTAACTTCTAGTATGGAAAAAAAATTGAGGAACAAAAGGGCAAGCTGCCTTTTCTATACTGCTGCAAGGGAGGCTGAGAGGTGGGTCCACACCTCATGGCAGAGAGGAAAGGACACCAGCTGCCACTTTGCTCTGCTCTGCAACCCAGCAGTTGCTCCAGTTACACAAGATCTGTTCAAATTAAAACATTACCCTACTTTTTTAAGAGCTCCCGTCACCAAGAAATGAAGAGAAGACACGATCTAAAGGATAATTTAATCCTGCCTGGATTCGCTTTTAGAAGGTCACATGTAAATGGTAAATATTGGGGCCAGACTGCCCCATGGAATCTTCAATAGGTTATCTTACTCTGCTGTCCCCAGAAATACACGCAGAAACTTTGCCTGCATTACAGACTCTAACTTCATCTTCGTTTTTTCTTATTGCAAAATCCAATCTTACCTTGCAATAATAGCTAATGTGCAAATCCTTGTTGGCTGTTATCCTTGTAGAAATAGACAAAATGCCAAGAACAGTATTTTTTTCTTAATTGAAAGGGACAGGTTTAGCTATTTGTTTATCCATTTTAGTTGGGGCTATTTATGACACTCTATCTTTTTCTTACTATCAGAGTAATCTAGGCAGTCTTTTAAAATACCTAAATAAGCAAAACCAAAGCGAAAAAGCATTTTAAACCATGACAACTTATTGAACACATTTTTTTCCCTAGAGAACTGCATATCATTCATTAACATTATAATGGTCGCTAACACTGTTCAGCATTTACTAATTTTGAAGCAATCTAAGTACTTTGTATGTATTCTTTCATTTAATCACAACAAGGTAG
Source organism: Mormoops blainvillei (assembly GCA_004026545.1). NCBI lineage: Eukaryota > Metazoa > Chordata > Mammalia > Chiroptera > Mormoopidae > Mormoops > Mormoops blainvillei. Next base: position 246,455 of record PVJD01001670.1, read on the forward strand.
GCTGATGGTCACCATTACGCAGATCAGAAAACAGAAGTAATGAGATTTCCTCTGGACCACCAAAGCGGTGGCAGTCTGGCTGTGAAACATGGGCTCTCCGGCAGCCTCTTTAGGAGCTCGGCGGAAGAGAAAACGGGAATAATGGAGGGATGTGCCATTAAGTTTCACTGTATTGGGAGCCTTATGCGACACCCAATTGCTCTAATTAAGGTTTTTAGAAAAACTAACCTTTGCCATGAATGGTTTACCTATGTCATAGTTACCAAAATCTTCCTCATGCCCATCAATAAAACAAAATCAAAAGGTTTTGCTCAAGACACTGGTAGCGAAACAGTGAACTTGGTGACGTGTCCTTCTTTACTCCAAAACCAACAGTGCAGCATTCCTATGAAGGAATATTGCTAGAGAACAGTAAGGCCACTCACTTTCCTTTAGATCTTCTCAATATATGATATTTTAATCTCAAGAAAACAAACACTTACACTATTTCCGCATTTGAAATTAAAGGCCAAGTCTCGAGACCCCACGAGCCTGAAAACCCCTTGAGGACATGTGATCACATCCTGCCTGATAATCGCATCCTGCAGTGCAAGGTGCCTGGTCCAAGAGCTTCATGTGTTTGATTAGGGAACACACACAGACTGATGTTTGTTAGAATGCATGTACCTGATACACTGGTTATGCAGTATGTAGAACGGCTCCTGGGCAAAGGAGGGTAAGAGAAGTTAGGGAGAGCTAGACCGTGGTGGAGCCTAAGTATTTCAGGAGTTTGACATCTAGGGAGAAATGTATCAGTCATCTTGTTTTCCTACCTGAAATAAGATCTCTACTTTCACTGAAAATCCACTATATTTCCTCTCAGGGCTGAAGCACTTCTGAACAATTTCCCAACTCTCTGACGGGTGGACTTTTAAAATTGCTAGTTTAAACTTCAAAACACCAAGGACACTAGACAAATTATGGTTGATAGTGAGAATTATAATTCAGGGAAAAGTATGAGTTGTAATAATCTTAATCTTATTGCCTTTAGATACATGATATACATGGGTATCTGTCTTTTCAAAACTGATTAATCAGAATTACTATAAACCTGGAAAAAGATGTAATTGCTTTGGGTCCTCTGGCCTTTGGTAATGGCCACATCTGGTCAGGCAGTTGTTTCCAGGATGCGCTTTATTAAACTCTCAATTGAAAAACGATACCTTCACTCTAATCCCTTTAATTAATTTTTAACCTTAGAGAAGTGTAAGACAGAGTTATTTCAAGCTAACTTCTTAATGGAGTCATCTGAGTGGTTTGATAAAATTCTTTCAGAGGAATCACAAACTCACCCACTCCCAACTCTAGCATGGCTTAAAAAAAAAAAAAAGCTACTCCTTGAAATGCACATTCTCTTTCTCAACAGTTAAATTAAATGCAAGTAGAGCCATCCTAATACAATTTATATGTGATTAGTTTCTGTTAGGAAATGTAAAACTTACAAGTTTGTGTAATACAACATTAGATATGTGCATCAAGCAATAACAAAGTTAAAATATAAATGGAGACAATGTGGGAAATGGCTGTATTAGCTTCCTAAGGCTGCTGTAACAAATCACAACAAACAAATCACTTTACAACAGCAGAAACTGATTCTCTGAGTTCAGGAGGCAAAAGTCTGAAATCACAGTGTCAGCAGGGCCATGCTTCCTCTGAAAGTCCCAGGAGAGGAGGCTTCCTTGCCTCTTACAGTTCCTGGTGGCTCCTGCTACTCCTTGTCTTGAGGTGGCAGAAGTCCAATCTCTGCTTCTATCTTCACGTGGCCGTCTCTATCTGTGTCTCTCTGTGTCCTATCTTCTTATTAGGGCACAAGTCATTGAATTTAAGGCCTACCCTGAATCCACCTTAATTTAATCTCAAGACCCTTTAACTAATTACATCTGCAAAGATCTTATCTCCAAATTAAGTCACATTCTGAAGTTCTAGTTAGATACGAATTTCTGGCAGACACTGTGCAACTCACTAGAGTGGCTTTCTCTAAAGGCCGATTTTTGACTCTCCTAATCTTACTTTCAAAAATCTGAGCCATGCCATGACCAGTGTGGCTCAACTGATTTGGCATCGCCCCGCAAAGCGAAAGGTCACCGGTTCGATTCCCAGGCAGGGTACGTGCCTAGGTTGTAGTTCTGTCCCAGTTGGGGTGTGTACCAGAGGAAACCCATTGATGTTTTTCTCTCTCGCAGAGATGTTTCTTTCCCTCTCCTCTCTCTCTCTCTCCCCCCCTTCCCCTCTCTCTAAAAATAAATAAAGTTTAAAAAAATAAAACAAAAATCTGAGCCTTGTAATCAAAACACGTATAGAAAATTACTATACATGAGTACCCACAAAGCTATAATACCACGAATTCTTTAACCATAATTAGATCCAGAAGAAACTTACAGGGCATCCTGTCTGACCTCATACACAAAGATTTTTCTCTATGGCATAGCGACTGGTGGTGAAGTGGGGAATCATTACAACATAGCATATGCCCCAATTTATTTCTAAAACATTTCTAATTGTTACAACATATAACAAGTCTAACCTCCCCTTCTTTTATCCAAATTTAAATCTTTAATGATAACTATTACCCCCACCTCCCAAACTGTATTCCTTTAAACCTGCAAACAAACGTCATCATCCAGACAACTTCTTTCACCCAGGCAACTTCTAAGGATGCAGTATACGAAGTAGGGTTGAACGGATGGATTCTGAAGTCACACTGGTCGAGTTCAGATTGTACCACTGTCATTCACTCACTATGACCTTAGGCAAATTATTTAACATCTCCAAGTTTCATGTCTTCGTCTGTAAAGTGGTACGATGCCCTCCATTCTAGCTCACAGAGTTGTCCTGAAGATTGCACAAGCTAATTACTGTTGGGTCCTCAGTCAAATGCCAAGCTTGTAAGCAGCGCCCAATAAATGTCAGCTGCACTTGAGGTTCATCGTTCTCAATGTCCCCCTCTACACTCAGTATCCAGATGGCCACGAGGGCGGTGCCCAGTACAGGTACTGCCGATCCTGTTCTTAAAACTGACTCGTGCAGGTGAGCAGTTTCTCAGTTCCCCTCCTCCT